>CM017564.1:3478023-3636867 GCA_007844125.1 Sinonovacula constricta
ACAGATGTGCGGTATATTTTACAATAGCATTTAATATCAAAACGACGATTTCTTATCGATCTGCCATTATCCAGATTATAAATAAAGACCAGAAGCTGCCTTTCTTTACTGGGTCAGCGGAATTTTGCAAGAGCATACTGTCAATGAAGAATGTAATTAATTGTATGAGCAACGTCATTGCTGCTTAACCATTATTATTATTATTATTATTATTATTATTATTATTATTATTATTATTATTATTATTATTATTATTATTATTATTATTATTATTATTATTATTATTATTATTATTATTATTAATATGAAGAGTAAAACACTTGTGACAAAACTATACAGTAACCAATCAACGTGAAGCTGACTTAAACAGAACCGTATAATTTACGAATTAATAATTAGTCACCTTAAACTAAAGCGTCTTTATGTTATGTTTTGTTCTTCGTATTATAACATTTACAGTTTAAAGATATGTTGCATAAGTAGTTACTTACTTGTTTTAACATATGATTTGTTAAAGGAATTACTTTAGCTCCCTTTAATGTTAACGTATCGATTTAGTAAGACCATATCAGCATTATGTTACATGAAATTGTAAAAGCAAATACAAGTAGCTCACAGTTTTAATAATTTACTCTACTAATTGCAAAGAATATATAACCAGTCAATTATATTCTGTGAACAAATGAAGTAAATTACGTAAATATAAATGATGCATCTTAAACAGGAGAAGATTCAGGTGATACTAGATCGACTGTAAAACAGTTTGGCAATATCGCGTAGGTTTTATTTAGGAAATATCGGTCAAGTGTACTGTCAATTAACGGTCTTGATAGGTTGGCTTCGTCAATCAGTCACTGCGACTCGACGGAATCATTGTATTTAATTTAATGTGGTAACGAAAATACCATGTCATCTCAAGCTGAAACCATGAATCAGAACACCATTTATCCCATTCCCATTCCGGCCTAATGAACATCCATGTACACGATGAATATTGGTATCCTCATATCCATCACTGTCTCATTTAATATGTATTATGTATGTTACCAGAAAAGTAATGGTTACGTCGAACTGATGTAAATGTACATCCTTTAAAAACAAATGATGATATTATTTATATGATTGTGATGGACAAGGGAAATAAGTACGAAAACTGTCATACACAGCCTTCAGGCAGTGACTGTTCTTAAGTACTTTATTGTTAATGCACAGTTAATAGTCCAGTATTGTCTAGTTAACGATTTATATTTATGACTATGTTAGATATATTGAAGTCATACATACATGGATAAATAGGCCTTATATAACAGCAGCACAGGACATACATATGGATATGTACTCAATCAGCCCGTATTTCTTAAATTACAGAGAATGGTTTATTTTAAGTTACTTTCCTTCCACACATGCCGTTAAAACGAACCACGATGTGTTTATATTTCATCTGCTGCATTACCTTTATCTACTGTTGGTGGGACGATAAACCCAATAAACAAGCATAACCTTTACCACACGTGTTTGCCTACAATTGTACAATATTCCAAGATGTCTATATCTCACTGAATATTCGTTTATTTTCTGTTTATAAATTCATCAAAAATCAGGTGTGCACATAAATAGCATATCTTTACAACCACTTCAGTTAAGTAAAATTAAACTATTCTGAGTATGTATAATGCCGTAGCATAAATGGCAGTGCATTTCTTAAGTTAGTATGCTATTAAAAAGTAGTAGTTGTTATGCAGATATCTGAAAAAATGCATTAACTTAATAACGTAATATAGGTACACGCCATACACCATTGCCAGCATTTAAGAAGTCAAATGTGGGAGGTGTGCATGCCCGTCACCCGATCCATAGAGGTAAGTGTGCAGCGTTTATGTGTTCCTCTGCGGAACCTATTGCTGTTGTTTGTTTTATACTATATTATCTCATATACACATTAACCGTGGACTGCATTGTTACTATGGAAAAGATGTTAAACACACTGTGTTCCATCCTTAGCAGTAGGAAACAAAACCTGGTTAGCTACAGATCTTAACCTACCTAACATATCATTTTAAACTTCTCCTGTGTGTACGATATTACATCGTGTACTGTTTCGCTATCGTATTTAACTGCCCAACTCAGGCGTTACCTTCCATTGTATTTCAAGTATGTTTATTTCAAATTTTCGTGTAGCATATTTAAACAAAGTATCATATGACAGCTATTATTTGATTCAAAATATGTGAAAACGTTCTGAATGCGCTATTATCTAGGAGAATCTTGTTCAGTTTATAGCGGTGCAGCCGAATATTATCGAGTACCTACTTAACTTGGAGAATTAACTCGCTGTTGGAAGCTTGTTTTGAAAAAAAATGCTGGTCACATCCGAAATTTAAAACAATGTCTCGTCAAAATATGGGGCAGTGTCATGCTGTTATATACGACACTGCCACGTGTAAACGTAAGACAATGTCTCGTCCAAATGTGTGGCAGTGTCATGCTTCTATGAACGACGTTGAGGCAATATAGCGTCTAAATGAATAAATACTATTTCTGAACGTAAAACAATTTCTCGCCTTAACATGAGAACAAAGTTACTTTTGAATTGCGGGAATTCCAAAGCCTGAATGCCATAATGCATTTCAATGCTAAGTATGTATGTAAGATAATATCATGTCAAACTGCATGTCAATGTTAAGTATGTATGTAAGACATATCATGCCATAATGCATGCCAATGTTAAGTATATATGTAAGACAATATCAAGCCATAGTGCATGTCAATGTTAAGTATGTATGTAAGACAATATCCTGCCATAATGCATGTCAATGTTAAGTATGTATGTAAGACATAATCATGACATAGTGCATGTCAATGTTAAGTATGTATGTTAGACAATATCATGTCAAACTGCATGTCAATGTTAAGATTTATGTAAGACAATATCATATCATGTCAAACTGCATGTCAATGTTAACTATGTATGTAAGACAATATCATGCCATGATGTACACCAATGTCAAGTGTGTATATATATATATATATATATATATATATATATATATATATATATATATATATATATATATATATATATATATATATATATATATATATATATATATATATATATATATAATATATGGTTTATATGTGTAATGCACCATAAACGCCAATGTATGATATCCTGACTTTAAGAATTCCACGTTTACCTTTTTGTATATTAAAGATTTTATACATTTGTCTAGGAAACCAGCATACAAACATTTATAATATACAAATGTAACACAAGATAAATGTATATTCTTTGAAAGTGCTACTGATTTTGCTGTAATATATTTCAAACACGATTGTTGTCAGCACATATAATTATGCAGCTATTAAATTTCCACTGTTATTTGTTGACCAGTAACAACACTTCAATAATTTTTTTTCAATACTCACTTATGAAGTGAGCGTTTATAAAACGCGTTGACATCCTTTGTTTTGTTTTAAAATTATAGGAACCTAAACACAGTGATTTTTGTTTTCAATATTCAGAGGAAAGACCGAAAACAAACTTGTATAAATTCATTTTAATGGTTTAAAATACATTCAAAATAAAAATTCAACTTCCAGTTATTTCCAGGGCAGATACAGTACCTTATTATTTTTTGTTTCAATTTTTGTATTCACGACAATGCGTCGTACATGCACGTTGTATTTCGTGCCAAATGTCCCACCGTCACGCTTTATGTCAGACACAGACCGTGTTTAATGAATAGACCATAACATAATATGTGAAACATATCTAAAGTAAATAGACGATCTACTTTACAAGCGCATATCCCCTAGTAACGGATGAGTTCTTTTTGAAATAGAACAAGGGCAACAGTACTTTGAATAACATACAACCCGTCTATTTAAGCGAACCGATTGTTTTGTTGGCAATCATTTTGTGAATAAAACCCTTACAATAACTCGGTAGTGTACTTTTAAAGAAATACAAAACATCTCCATAATGAAACGAATAAAGGTGACCACGATCATTGTAATAAAGTAGCATGCTTAAATGATTTTGGTTTATGTATCCATATTGCAGTAGAAATAGATTTGATTAACCAGCAAGCAAAAATGGTTACGTTAACCGATGTCAGTTTGATAAGGAATAATGTGTTGCCATCAGTTTTAAGCACCGATCCACTAGAAATAAGACACATGTTAAAACCTGAGTCTAAGCAGGTTACATCAACCCTTGTATACACGTGTTTGCCAAGTTATTTACGAGCTATCTCGTCTTTTATTTACTGGCATATATTTTGCACTTGCCAATGCTAGCTGGTTGGAGCGGCGATTTGCCAGGCACTATATCTGATATAAACAAATAAATAGATTACATGTAAAATACAGTCTTGTTTCAATTACTTATCAAGTGAGGTTTGACACAGCTTTCCTTAATAATTGTTTAATGTGGATATTCAGATTAGATTGAGTATAGGATTACGGTTATAAACACATGCCGGATCAATTTGATTGGTTTTTCGTATTCGTGTTTGGTCATTCTCATTTATGACGATTATCAGGAAGAATTAGCCAATTGAAGTTGGTTTCGCCAATGCTTGGTGTCAGAAAACGATATGCATTCCCTTGAAGGTGGTATCCGACAGTTTGGACCAGATTTGTTTCTCTTACACAAACAATAAACATGCTGTTACCTGTGAAAATATGTGACATTGCGCTTAGTTATGTGACACATCTATATACAACGTGGAACAAAACACCACATTCGTCATTAGACAGGCAATTCCTGTCTGGGTCACGCTGAAGAAAATAGCTATTTTTAAAATAAGAAAGCCACGTGAGCACTTGTTTTGAGAAAGGCTATTCTCTTTGACGTCGATATCTATTTTAGCACGGATCACCATCGTGCGTATTGATAGATTTGATAACAATGACATTTAGAGCGGCATTTTTTGACAATTCGTACAGCCTTACAGTTGTTGTATCGCCGTAATTTTTACTACTTTAAGAGGTTATAAAGATATTATGCTAAACGTTTTCATAAATAGGGGGAATATATTGCTATATGTATTTGATATTGGTGAACTGTTGTATACCACATTTCCGTTCCTAAAAGTTTATAAATAAGATGTTCGTTTATATTTGCCTTTGCTGCAAGATCGTTATTCTTCCTATTTCAACATGTTTACATATATAGTTCAACGATACCATTTATATGTAACTCAATATCTGTAAGTTCTCTATGTTCACTATAGGTATGTGCTCTATTTTAACCCTATCTTGATGCTTCCTCATGCATGCCTTATTACTCTTCTGTCAACACAGTGTTCTGTACGGGTTACACACTATAACACAACGGCCGACTATGTGACTTATTTATGCATTTGATCACATGACTGCTGCTATAGGAATGTTTCATGTAACCCGAATGTTAAAACCGACTTAATGCATTGGGTGTAAAGCTCACGGACTTTGTCGAATATTAACTAATGCTTAAGGAAGCGGACGAACAAGCTCCATTCAAACAAGTTCAATGTTTTGCGGAGGTAGTTGGAACAACATGTGTGCAAACGTTATCCTTTAACAAAATCAATATCTTTGTGGGGCGGTGTATTATAACTTATTAAATATTTAATACTAACATCACGTAAAATTCAAGAACAAATACCATCAGCGATATGGTAATATAGAATCCGGGGCTGTGAAGGTCCGAGGGTCTGGCCACGATGTGGCTTGGATAAACTGACCTGTGTTAGTTACCGGTGAGTACATTGTCGCTTACTTAAAGCTTTTCTATAGACTTAAGATTTGGGTTAAGACACTCACTGCTTAACAAACGTGAAATTCATGAGTTATGAGTTATGTTAGTACTAAAAATGTTTAATCTTTCGATAACCTAGGCCGAATGCTTGTTTGCGTGAAGTTCCGAAAAAAAACAACCACATCGTAACTAAAATAGGTGAGGTCAAAAGCTGGGTCACTACGTCAAATCCTAAAAAAAGTTTCTCGAAGATGCAATCTTTGCCAAACACGGTTAACATGTTTATTGACATGAAATCTAGCAGGAGTTCCGTATAAGGTCACATAAGGTAACTGAGATCAGTTGGACAAAGTCATGTTTACACATTCTTCAGGAAAATTGGTCAGGATGTTTATCTGCATGTCACCTTTACAGTACTTTTAATTTGGCAACTTTTGACAAAAGTAAGTAAGTAAAATCATAAAAGAAAGAAAACATCGGACACATTCTATATCACATGTTGTTTCTTCATCAATTTGGTGAGAATGTTTTCAGCAATTCATTCAAAATATGCGTCTGCATTAAATCTGTATTGACTTCGTAAGTGGGTGACATGAAATGAGATAGACGGCCATTAGGGCAAACCATTAAACATCTGTGCGTTTTGTATCAAATATTTGTGCGATGTACGATATACAGATAAATTTGAATGAAATAATGACAGAAAAAACACTGCATGCCATAGTTTACTTTATACTTGTTGAACAGGTTCCGTTACTGCTTTTGAGCTCTCTGTCTCACGCAAAGTCAACGAATCATGACCACTTTAGTTCTTTTTCCATACCTCTCACCGATCATGCCGGTGCATCATTAGATGCTGCCGCATTGAAAATAATGCGATTAAACTTATGTACATCGATATCAGTTTCAATTTAAAGAAACACTACATGACGTAATTTTAATTAAATCAACATCTTTTGTTGAAAATGTAATGTAATAACTGTATTTATTCAAAGTGTACTGTTATTTTTTAATATGAAAACTATATTAAATCATTAAGGTCTCATTAAAATCGGATTGTTAAGCCTTGTGACAAGTTTTCTTTTTCTGTGTCAGGGGCTACTGTCATCTGAAAGGTACGTTTCGTCTGGAGAGTCGTTTGTCAAGGATTGCGCTGAAGCGATAAGTGCTTTATGTAATACCTCGGCAATATGTAAAACGAATATTGTTGATGTTATTACGACGTATTACGAACTTACACTTTTGTAAAATTGGTGAAATTGTCCCTAGTAGTTTTAACGTGTAAAATACGTCATACCATCCGATTCGAACAAAAATATCATTGTTATTATGTTATAACTGTCAATTCGTATCCGAAAAATACTTTTGTAGAAATATCATAGTTGTTCCGAATTATGTGTTTAGGAAGTCATAAACTCTGTTTCGATTCACATGATATATATGCATACTTTTGACCTTAAACGCATATTGGTATTAGAAAACCCAACAAGGGAAGCAACGATACACACTTTGCAAATAACCATAACATACTTATGTTCCTTCTGGTTTTAATGGTATGATAGGAATTCCATTTATTGTTAATCCTTTTATTAGGGTCATCCGACGTCAGTCGGATGAAACTTTACTGATTCTATTTATTCTTCATCCGTTTATTATTATTATTATTATTATTATTATTATTATTATTATTATTATTATTATTATTATTATTATTATTATTATTCATTAACATTTCAAATGCATCTACAGCAAAAACTACTGCACCGATTTTGCTCAAATTTTCAGGGTTTGTTGGCTCTAAACAGCACAACAATGTCCAGCTGTTTCCATCCTACAAGTCTTAGTATAACTAGCGCTATTTTAAATTTTTGCAAGGTTTTGACGTTTTGGGGGTATGGTGCTTGTTCTGGATTTATCTTTTTAGAAAGTTCAAGAGCTAGAAAGGTGAAAATTAGACAGTTGTACTCATAGACCGGTGAAAATTAGACTGTTGTACTCAGAATAGGACATACTTTCCTGTACCACAAAACTAAATTGATAAGTCTGTACAATCCTGAGCTGCCTGTTCCGGATACTCGGCAAAAAATCATATGTTATCAATTTTCGAACTCTCATTCCTCTTTTAGTTAAAGGAATTTTTCGCTGAAACTTCACCAGTGTGTAGTGCTGGATATGCCGAACATTTCATTCAGGTACTGTGGGGATCGGACTTACCGTTTAGTCACAATCTGCAATTTAGTGGGTTATACCAACGCACAATGTTACAAGCCTATAAGCCTATATAGTTGTAGCGGTACATACGTACAACCTTCTGCCACTTTCAGTGTCAGTGGAGCTTAACTCGCTACTGTAGCACAGCTGTTACCTGTGTATATACACATCCCCGTTCCTGCTGAACGAAGTCGCTCTTGTCTTTGCATGTCACCAATTATCAAAGCATCCTAACTTTGCCAGTTTTGGGAATGTATCGCTCAAACTTCACCAGTTTGTAGTGTTTGATAAGCCAAACATTTCAATCGCGGGTACTATAGGGATATGAATTACTGTTTAACAACGATCCGCAATTAAGTATGGAGTATTCTATAGGCCGTTAAATCTGTAGGGCTGTACATTTACGTAAAGCCCTCGCTCACTGTCAGTTTCAGTGTACCGTAATCCGACACTGCGGGTGCATTTACACCTCTTATTCATGGTAGACAGGCACAGTCGCTGTTTGTGTTAATACTTCAGCATTCTTAAACGTATCATAACTCTGACAGTTATAGCAATTTATTGCTGAAACTTCACCAGTGTTTCGTCTTTGATAAGTCAAACATTTTATTCACAACGGTCTACAATTAAGTGACGATTATTGTTTTGCTCGAAGAGGTATGCATTCATATGCTGCTGTTTGCTGTTAACAACGACTGCAACGTGTTTTGGATGCGGTGTACGGGAGAAACTTCTGTTAACAAATGTTATTGCGAAGTTTGATGGGCTGCACTGCATTAATGGTGTGATCTTAACACGCGACATTGTCATCTTTAGACATGATTATATAGCAGATTGATTTATGCGATTATGCTAAACTAGTATATTTAATTTGTTTATTGCCGTGTGTTTAAAATTAGAATGCATTTAATGATTTTTCAGGGTACACACTGTTCAACTCCACTACGATTTTAAACATTTATATTGTAGCACGGGATCTTTGACAAATGAATTTTATATTCACATGTCCGAATAAACAAATAACTTTGTCTGAACTAGGGTGTATTTTCCTTTAATTATTTTTGTTAGCAATTATTGCTATATATCCTAACCATGATTTAAATGTCCCGTTTCTTTTTATTAATCCTTTCGCTAACTGTCCTATTGATAAGTTCTTTGTTGTTGTAAAGTTGAACTTCTCAAGTGGATTTTGCATTAAGTCACCGGTCTATTTGACAACATTCCAGAGAAGTGATTATGTTTAATTTCACGCACCTGTGAATCAGTACACATGTATGGAAACTTTATGCGCGTATGATTTTTACGGCGCTCGAAAGTAGAGGAAGTAATTTTTAAAATTGTTTAAGATGAACAAAAACACACTGTAAATTATCTCTACAGATTGGACAAGAAGAATGTTGTTTTTTACATTGCCGAACAAAATATTTAAATGTCCAAATCAATCGGATACTTGCTTATGTCACGCCCTGACTCGCGTCAGAGGCAACCAGTCTATAACACCTTTCTTCTTACATAACTGTTTTCTTTATTTCATTATCACTCATTTCCACAAACACTTACCATGACTTAAACATTTCATTTTCTTCTTGTACAGTCTGTGTCTTGAGTTATTTGTTGTTGTAAAGTTGAACTTCTTAAATGGATTTTCCACTGTGGCACCTGTCTTGGTGACATCAAGGCAGCGAGTGATGTTGTAAATGTCTCACACATGTCAACCGATACGCATGTATTGAAAATGTATGTGCGCGTGATAGTTATTTAAATGATTAAGCAATATAAGTTACACACTGAACATGTTCTAGACAGATACGACATTAGATTTGTTTGTTATTCGTTGTGGCATTACTTGGCTTCATTTCAAAGCTATGAAGCAATTAACTATTTTCAAGCATCATCAAACTCCAGCTGCAAGCAAAGGATGACCCAGCGCTTCAGCAAAAAGCATCATTTAAGTTATTATTATTATTATTATTAATATTATTATTATTATTATTATTATTATTATTATTATTATTATTATTATTATTATTAGTATTACTATTATTATTATTATTGCAATCGATGTATTTTTTCCAGGTATTATGGATGAGGCAGCAGGACGTGGAGCATCATCCCCTGCGAAATCCTCTAAACAGAGTTCTCATTGTGCTGAATCAGGCACAACTGTTAGTGCCGCAGTTTACTGCCAGACTTGCACTGACTACCTCTGCACAAATTGTGTTGAACAGCACAAGGCACTCAGAGCTTTGAGAGATCACATATTTTTAGAAAACGAAAGCAATGCAGAGAGAAGAATTGATGTGGAGAATTGTCCCATGCAATCCGATAGACGGATAGAAGTGTATTGTTCTGATGACGACACATTTGGATGCGCGTTGTGTTTGTTGGGTCACAAGTCCTGCAAAAATGTTGCCCTCCTTTCAGAAATATCTAGTGGAGTAGAGTCTTCCAACGAGTTTTTGGACGTCCAGAAGGCAGTCGGCAAATGTGAGATTTTGGAAGACGGGTACAAACCTATTATCGACAACTACCGGTTAAGGAATAATGAATGTTACACTAAAACCAAAGAAGATTTTCAGGTATTCCGAGATAAGATCCTCAGTACCATAGATATAATAGAAACGAAGGTATTTGCGGAGGCTGACACATTGAAGGAAGATAACGAAAGACAGCTAGATGTCATGGCAGATACAATCACATCATAATCAGAAGAGTTAAAAGAGTATATTGTAAGGATTGTCGACAAAAAGAATAACAACGGGCCTGAACACATTTTCATAGCTTTGAGGAAAAATGGTAGACGTATACTTGAGTCGGTTCAGCGCCTGGAAGCACTTCACCAAGAAATTACAATTAAGACATTTGATTGTCCTTTCGATCCTACTATAAAAGACAATCTTATTGAAAAGACCAAACTAAATGTCCAGTCTAAAAGTAATGTCAGTGTCGTAACTTTACCCTCTCCACAATTGTGTGAACATCAGTTTCTAAAATAAATACCAAATCGAAGGAAGACATTAAGGACTGTTGGATCAGCGGTTTTGTGGAACTGTCAGAGACAGAACTTATCTTCGCTGATCGGGATAACAGTAGTTTGAAATTGCTTGACATGACGAGCAACGCTATCATAAAGACGCGAGCTTTAACAGCAGCACCATTTGATATGACCAGGATGCCCGAGTCCCGTCTGGCAGTCACATTACGAAGTTTGAACCAGGTTTAAATCTTCACAGCTGACATACATCATTTTTCCGTGCGGGACCATTTATGTTTCTGCCAATTGTTTAGGTTTACACTGTGCCGATTACAAGGTGATAGTATCGTTCTCAAATCCAGCAAAGGTGCAGATACTTGATTTGAACGGAAAGGTCCTCCATACTACCCAGCATGATGCATCAGGAAAAGCGCTGTTTCAGTATCCCTGGTATTTGACCCGTAGTCATGGCAATGAACTAATATATGTGAATGCTCATTTCCAACACACCCTAACATGTGTGAACAACGTCGGAGTTGTCCACTGGGTGTACCAAGACCAAGATTTTAAGTATCCACTAGGTGTGACAACTGGTGATGGCGGCTGTCTATACATATGCTGCTATCGCAATTTTTCCATCCACGTACTGTCCTCCGAATGTGCAAGACTATCTGTCTTACCATCGAGCCAGACAGCAGTCAATGGACCCATAGCTTTACGTTACAACAGCCAGCAAAGAACAGTGTACGTGTCAAGTGGTCATGGTGGTCCTGACGAACGCAACAACATAAATAGACTATTTCTGCAGTAGTGCGACTGTCAAGCGTAGCAACTCTAACATTAAAACATTACAACATGGTTAAATATTAATTATATCATAACACTTACAATGATAAATGCTACCATAAATTCTATTAATATTCGTGTGCATTCAAATTTGATCTAAGTAAGCATTGAGTGTGACTCGCGATGTCAAACCTGCAATGAAAATACTATTATCAGGACACTTCGTAGTGACGCACAGATCGTCGCATGTATTAAAATCATGTTGTAGAACTTGCTCTATGGCAATATGTATACATTTATTAAACAAACGAAGTCAGTTATTTTTAGCTATTTTAAATCTTGTTCGTGAGAATGTAAACGGTAATTAATTATTGCTGATGAAAATAAACAACAGCTTTGATTATTGTGTATCTGTATAAACCTGGTCTCTTATTGTTGCAATTATTTAGCAAGTGTTGAATCGGATATTGATTGACTAAAGATTGTATATGCACATCTTCTACTGTTTGTGATCATGTCTTGTACCCTTCAGAATGTGTTTTATGTAAACAGAACTTTATTATAAAACGTTTTTTTTTTTGTTCTTTATTCGAACAGACAAATGCGCAGAATATCGCAACAGCGACTTTATAATTATAGTTTAATGTGATGATGATACGGCGACTTCTGCTAATGAAGCTTTTACTGCTTATGATTTTGTTGCTGCTGATGCTGATGAAAGACATGGTAAAGATAAGGTTGACTATTATTATTATTACTTATTCTTACTTGTAGTATTTGCTACATATGTCGGTAGGTGCGAAACTCATCAAATTGCAAGGAGCATATTTCAAAAAGCGATGCAGATCGTCAAATATAGAAGTATAAAATACCTTGAAACAAAGAAGTTTTGATGTCATGTTAACAAGATACAGCAATACGGGTAACAGCGTAGATGTCCTGAATGCCGCACCAATTAGTTACACAGGATGTATTATATTTGAAGCTACAACAATAAGGGTAATGCAATAAAGGATGCACTCAGCCTTGAAGGGGAAGTTAAAATGTTATTGAAATCTGGCACAGCGATTTAGAAATATAGGTCGTGACGATGCTTACTTGATAGTTGTTTATCCGTTTAATAAACAATTTGAACATAACATATATTATTATAACGTATCTTTGATGACAGAGGGTCAATATGTGTATGGATTGTAAGGAAATAGATTTTTCTCCACAGATGCGAGAATAGGTTCTATATCAAATGCGAACAACGGGTTAATACAGAAACCGTTTACTGGTTTCTTAGGCCTACCCATCATTCGATCACGATTAGTATGTAAGTACTTGATCACATTCAACGAACACATATTTTGTAAACACTGATACAAGTATAAAAATAAGCTTCGTATTGTATTTCCCCAGATTTAAGTGTTCACTAGTTATGACACGCGTTTAAAGATAATGAAACCAACCGATACAATTGAGTAGCCAGTCTTGAAGTTAGCTAATGTAAGGAGATATATCCGCCGACAACAGTTTAATACGCCTAACCAGGTAACTTGTGTGGATTAACCGTAATGTGTACTACACAAACGCCACGATCGTATAAGTTTTGTTTTCATTAAGAAAATCATACGTACCAAAGAACCACAAGAACAGAATATCAGTTTTAACTTAATCATTAAATGTACACACATACCCAATAACAATTGACAGTTAATACAATATTTCGAAAACCATTAGACAAAAAGCCCTTCGAGTCCGGATATGGACGCCCTGCAGTTTTAATAAAGCATTTCCTCTACATGAGTTATTAACAAATCAGACTAAACCATCTGGCTCAGTTTGAATAAAATCGTATAAAAAATATACTGTAATTAGTAACATTTAGGTAGAAGCGTTTACTCCATTATTATAATCATGTAACGTATGGTTTCTATTATTGTCTGGTTTCTAATACTAGAATCAATATGCCAGTGTACCACCTCTTACAATGTCAGTCAAATAGATATATACAAAAATGGTCATCGTATATTGATATCTAGCATAAAACGTTCGGCCTTGTTTAAACAAACTGTCGCATTTGGGCTAGGTATGACTATCTACTCATCAAATCGACATTAAGGAGGTAAAAGTATGTGTGCACAATCTTTGACGATCTTATATCCGTTTACCTACCCACGATGTGTATACAGAACAAACACAGACAACGCTTGATCGCATTTGCGTCGTTGGCCGTGCGGCCGTAAACGTAAACGCAAACATTTTGTATTTTATGCCTCGAAATATGTTTATAATCACATTGCTTGTTTCGTTACAATATCTGAAATGAATTTAATCTTACCAATAGCATAGCATTTCATAAAACGGTGGCACCTGCCATGATTGTTAAATACATAATTATTTCTATGTTGAATGTCAACAGCTGCGGGAAAGAGCGAATATGTTGTATTGTATATACTATTTGCATTGCATTTAAGCAAAGCGTGCGCGTGTTATTTAAAAGAACATGGTAACACACCTAAGTGTACTAGTCTTTAGGAAAAGACACGTCCTATATACACATAATACACCTACTGCTATTGACCAGTACAGAGTAGTCTGCTGGATTAGGTTCATCTATATATCTATGTACTACACACATATTGCACAATTCCTACTGTCTTTAAATGGAGCACTTGAATTATTATCAATGTCATAGTGTTATGTTAGATAAGTAACATGTGGACTTAACTATCGTCAGGACAATATCATTATATGATGTTGATAAATATCATGTAGCGTTGCCTTTGATTTGATGTTATGGATGCTGATCTCATTAACAATGTTTACGTCCTTACTATCTGTGCTCTGATGAAACATACGCAATGTTACCTTTATTGTGATATCACGACTGGAAATGTAACACAATACTTTCACCAGACATATATAATCCGGATTTACTAATTATTATAACTACTATAGTACATGTCATTATACAATAATCTGTAAAATTTCAAAATTTTACTGGCGTGATGTTACCATAATATGTGACTCGCCACGAGAAAATGGGGCTTGTTGAAGTTTTTTAACAAAATTGAGGTTTTCTTCTTTTCTTATTCGCCGTCTATTTCTGAGTATTGTGGGGAAATATTTTTCTAATATGACGCTTACTTATTCAGATATGACAGTTTTTGTAACACCACCAAAATCCTTTCAAATGCCGAGATACGTGCATTTGACGTCATGCCTCGAACGTGAATAACGTCGCGTGGTGTTGCATTCAATTAAAGTGTTAAAAGTTACGATTTACTTTTATACCTGAGAACAATACATAATAACATTATGGGATCGCACAAATATCATTTCTAGCTAATAATTCATAGTTTGATAAAAAAAAGTATAATATAAACATCAGTTATAACCACTGCCGACGAACGGTGTAATATGAGCAGACCAGACTCTAGTTCACAAAACCAGTTCGCTATTTAAATGTCACGTGAATACATTTACGATTAATCTCCCTTGAAAAATATTAGTTTTACAT
The DNA here is from genome assembly GCA_007844125.1 of Sinonovacula constricta. Classification (NCBI taxonomy): domain Eukaryota; kingdom Metazoa; phylum Mollusca; class Bivalvia; order Cardiida; family Solecurtidae; genus Sinonovacula; species Sinonovacula constricta. The sequence goes on from CM017564.1 coordinate 3,493,249, forward strand.
TAGTAAGTATTATATGATGCACCGTTGTCATGTAAACGGATGTAAACAATTCGGCAGACGATAACAACGAAATAACCTACGACCGCTGACATTAAAATGGTGCAAATATAATGAGTCAATTATCTAATGCAAGCTTTATATCTTCACAGTCGTCCATTCCAGAAAACTTAATACAGTCCCAAGATACTGAATTTGTTAAAGAGTTAGAAAATGTAGACATTCTTTATTTTTCCAATGTAGAAAATGTTGATGAAGTTAGCTCTGGCAGTGATGACGAGGGTCATTTGGAAATAAATGCACTATCTGTAGACTGCCAGCGTGATTTAGATCTACAAGATAATGAGTGTGTGAGGCAGTTTAGGACTTATGGCTGCGGCTGTTCCAAGATTCATGGCAAACCATGCTGTTCAATTATTGATATAGAACAAGCTATTGACTTTAGGCAACAATGTCAAGAAATGACCTCAGATGAACAGGAACTTGCAGTCAAAGTTCAGTTGTCTGCCCACAGAAAGGATTTAACTCACTGGTCTGAGGCTAGATCAAAGAAGCAAAAGTTAAAAGACAGAGAGAGAGCAGCACAACAGTATTTCTTGTTTGGCATTCAGGTGTGCAGAAACACATTTCTTTTCTGTAATGCATTGAGCAAAAATAAATTAACAGCCATAACATCATCACTTGACAAATCTGGACTGAAAGCCAGAGTACATGGGAATAAAGGCAGAACACCAAAACATGCACTCAAAGTCAATGACATAGAGAATATTATCAACTTTCTATGTGCATATGCAAACATTAATGGACTTCCCCTACCAGGGAGATTGCCTAATTATAGAGACCATAAAGTTGTTGTTTTGCCATCAGATGCAACAAAAGCAGACATACACACACAGTTCAAAGAAGCATGTGCACAGCAAGGTTTGAGAACAGTAAGCTTGTCACAATTTAAGAAAATTTGGACCCAGCACTGCCCAAACATAGCACTATCAAAACCAGCTACTGACTTGTGTTCAAAGTGTCAGTTAATGTCATACAAACTGGCAAAAAGTGGTAATTTAAATGAAGATGACAAGGAGAATTTGTAAGATGAATACAAGTCCCATCTAGAAAAGTCCAAAATACAGAGAGATTACTACAGGCAAAAATGTGAAAGTTCAAGAATAGCTTACTCATTATTGACAGAAGAACAAAGAAAAAGAGGTTAGTAAATAAGTAAAACTAATGTTTTTGTTTAGTAAAAATATATCACCTTATACATTTTTCTCTTTGCATCATGTATATCATACAAATTAAATGTTTTTGGGAAACATTGCAGTATTGAGTAAATATTTTAGAAGTATTTAATTCACAAAATTTACAAAAGTAGATGAAGATTTACAAATATGGTCATGTACTGCAGCTGAGTGTTACATTTTAATTGAAAATCTAAAGAGCCTACATATCTTCAAAAGAAGCATTGTGATCTAATACACCTATTAATATTCCAGGACAAATTCCCTGTTCCCTGCCAGGTGTTCAGCATTACTCCTTTGATTTTGCTCAGCAGGTCCACTACCCACATTATGCACAGCAAGTTGGACCTATGTTTTTTAAAACCCCAAGGAAATGCCAATGCTTTGGTATTTGTGCTGAAGGGTCAGGTAAGTTGATTGATCATGATATGTATTTAAAAGATTCTATAGAAATGATATTTTAAGTAAAATGTGTGCTGAAATACATTTCTTTTTTATAGTACATAAGCATATTTTAAATAAACTTAAAACATTTCAAATTTATTGTAAACCCTGTAACTTATTTTGTGTTTTATGATTTCGTTATATATGCAGGTTCTTTTCTTTAACATATATTACCCAGTTTATATGTTAATTTAATGCTTCAAATAATTTAAATTCCAGCTTCACAGATCTTTTACCTAATTGATGAGGAAGAATGTACAGGGAAAGGGGCTAACTGTGTAGCAAGCCTGTTGCATCACCATTTCCAATATCATGGGTATGGAGAGACTGATGTGAAGCTGCAGATGGATAACTGTGCTGGACAAAACAAAAACAACACTGTCATATGGTAAATATATGGATGCAGTTAATACAAATTTCAGTCATCTTTAAGTTTTCTGTTATCTATACATGGAAGCAATATTTTGTAATAATTTGAATCATTGTCAGCTCCTTTCATCAAACTTATTTATGAGGAGTTATTCATTTAGCTTTTTTTTATTTCTTCAGTATTTTAATTATCCTGAGATGGTATCAACTTGAAGCACATAAAATGCTGCATTCACTTAGGTATAGCATATCCTGAACAGCTGATAAAGAACACCCAGTGACAATATCTGTCTTGATTTGGAACTATCATTAAATTTGTTTGACACAGGCTGTGATTGAACCTGGTGACTCTTTTATTATGAGTAAATACTTATTCAGGTAATCTCTATGATTGCAGGTATGGACTCTGGCGAACAATGACAGGCCTCCACAGCAGCCTAGAATTTTCTCTTATGGAAGCTGGACACACCAAATTTCACCCAGATTGGCATTTTGGTTTGTTCAAAGCAAAGTGGAGACAATGTTCCGCAGAAACAATGCGACAAGTTGCCAATGTGGTAGAGAGATCATCCAGAAATGGGCATAACATCCCCCAAATAGTACAAGATCCTGATAAACCGGTTTTGTTCTTTGATTGGGCCAGCCATTTGTCACAGCTATACCGAAAACTACCATCAATACGGAAATACCACCAGTTCCGAATGTGTGCTGATAAACCTGGTAGTGTTTTTGTAAAGGAGTATGCATCTCATTCACCAGAACAGGAGATTTACTTACTGAAGAAGGGCATAACATGTAGCACTTCAGACATGCCTCCTGCAATTAAACCCAAGGGACTAGATCTTGCCAGACAGTGGTACCTCTATGATGAGATCAGGCCATTTTGTTTGAATGACACCAGTTCATGTCCAAAACCTGTGAAACCCAAACCACTCACTAGCACTGAAGAATTCAAGAGGAAAATACCACAACAAACAGAGATAAACCAAGAATTGTGTGATTAAATTATATGTGAATAAAGTTCAGTTACCAGTTGGTTAGATCATAGCATAAATAAATATACTTCTTGAATAGTGATACAGTGATTGTTACATTTATTACATTTGTGTAATAAACTATGTTATAATGTCATGTGTCCATTTCATGATATTGCAGTGAATGCAGCACTTAATCTTTTTAAGACCATCTCTGGATGACTAAATGATTATTGTTTATCCCTGATCAATTATATCTCAAAATGCATTCATTTATATTGTTTTTGTTTTTTTCTAAATCAAATAGTAATTTAATTTGGGAGAAAAAAACTCTTTATGTTGTATCTATGACATGGACAGTTATTATGCATGTATTCTTACTGTTAGTATGTAAGAGTTACATAAATTTTTATAATGATATAATTATTTTGATAACTAAATGTTTAATTATTTGTGCTATTTGTTCAGTTATTTGAAATGGGTTCCATAATGTTTTTTTTTCTTTCTACTAAAGATTGAAAAGGGTAATAAAAAAGTGAAACAAAGTTTATATTTATTTAAAAATAACTGCAATGAGCTACAGACAAATTGACAAATAAGCAGTAGAAATGTCTCTAAGCTGGTTACAACTGGTAATGAACAGATGACAGAAAGCTGTTGAACTGATGTCTGTGTTTTGGGAAAGAGGACACATCACACATTTGCTGCTTTTTCATTTTCATCTTCTCTCATTATGGTTATTCTGTCAGTTGGAGTCTGAAAAGAAAGATGGTTTCTTTGTTTGTTTTGTTGTCAAAGTACATTGCAGCAACCAGTTATGATCATTACAGCAATGCCCAGCTTTTTTGGTGGAGAAAGACCCCTGACAAAATGTCTGGGTTGAACCACCGGCGCACCCTCAAGTCAGCAGGAGGACCTTCCCACATTAAGTCCTTTGCCCTGAACAGATCTCGAAGCTACATGGTGAGAGGCTAAGCAGTTAGAGGAGTAAGAAATCGGTGACTATACCTCTAAGCTTTAGGGGTTCTTTAAGAAAGATGGCAAAATGGGCGCAGTTTCTTATAGAAGCAAATAACACAAACTGTAATATAACATGTACAGTTTTCATATGTAAATTGAACATTGCTTATGTATTTAAACGTATTTTAAGTTGCATTCTTTGTGAGTAGAACCAAAATGTTTTATAAATGTTTATTTTACGGAACAGTATAACAATTGTTCCGTCTAGATCAAGCAAAAGTTTTTACTCATATAGTTTCATTCAGTAAACGACGGCATTATTTACAGAATGCCCTTTAATCAATCAACTGTTGTTGTAATTGTTCACTGCCTTAAAAATGCCAATCAAGCATTAACCAGTGTACATAAAACACTACGTATCAATGAAATTGTATGTTATTTAATTTAGGTATGCATTTGCATTTAAAACGAAAGCATTGGCCAAAATCACAAAACATCTACATACCTCCAGTTTTTAACTTTCGATTCACCCAATCGTGTCTTCACGGTCATAGGTAGAGAAACATCAGGGACGAAACATCTGGGTTCCGAAACATTCTTCAACCATTTTGATCAGACTTTTTTACTCTATTTGCCAGACAGTTTACGATATGGCTGCTGTGTTTTGTTTCTGCATTTACTAGACATGGTCTTTAACCGTTTACACTTAGATAAAGACATATTTAGACTCTAGCCGTCCATGTTGAATGTTTTCAACTTTACATTACAACGGTCGTCCGTGAGATTTCATTCGTCAGGCAAATTACAATAAAGGGAGAGTATTGAGATAATCACTATTTTGGTGCATGTGCACGTTTAAACTGTTTATTTGACTTACAATTATTGGTTTTCTAATATTTTGTGAACGTTCAGGCATATTTTGAAAACATGTTATAATTTCAGTATAAAATGCGAGTTTAAAGAATTAAAATACAGCTTAACTACGGCCAATTAATGAATTAGTTACTCATGTGCGGTAAGTAATAACGGCACAAAATTTCGCGCGACGTTTTTTCACGTTTTCTACCGATGACGTCAAAACTCAACAAGCCCCGTTTTCTCAGAGCGCGTCACATATTTAACATTAACATCCAAACTTACAGTAACAAAGGGAGCCTTCATTAAGGTAGATTACATATTGGCTAGATATTTATAAAATACTCATCAGCTACATCTGTACATTCCGACTTTATAAATAATTTTGAACTATTTTATATACGTACGTCGACCACATGATGTTTCTTCTCTTTAATGCATTTTTTGCGAACTGTTTATAACCTTAAAATTAATAATATAAATACTATTGGGCAAAAAGCGTTATTGTTCGAGATCTATTGCATAAATAGCGGTTTGCTGGCTGCATTTAAAGTAAGTATCGGGTATCGTTATCGTTTGCCGCTCGTGTGTAAACTTTACACAATAACTTCTAGCTGGGAACTGCTTGCCAGCTTGTCGTTCGTACATACAGTATTCAGCTGTGAAGGTTGATTGAGCAAATGTTGTTCATATGTTGTCATTTATTTAGCTGAATGCTTCTGTGAGTGTTTGTCTTATAAGATATTGACATATGTACGACTTCTATAATGACATATGTACGACTTCATGAACGAATACAAATAGGATTGAGGAAGTACAGGTGTCCGTGATCTGGGCTGCATAGATTAATGTGTGTAAATAACGGGTGAGCAAATTATCACTTTTTTGTCTGTTATTATGACCTTGTGTTTAATCTTCTGCAATTCCCTGCTTTACAAGCACGAAATTCACATTCTTCACATTCTTGTTCTTTACCTGAACAGGACATAATCGCTCTCTGTTCGTACATGCAAAGAATATGAGAGTATAAATGCAAATGAAAGGACGTGACATGTTATCAGAAGGAGAATTAATGTCGGGCAGTGTACTACTTCATAAAACATTAACGGCTAAAATTTGTTCCAATGACTTTTAAAGCTTAAAAGCAGAAGCAGCCAGCTAACATTTATATTTATATATTGTTGTCATGTAAAAGCGTGTAGCGTGTAGTTATTTAATAAATGGGTCATCGAATTTTCAGAAACTAAAATCAGCAGAATAAAGACAACATGTGTTATAATGTGTATTAAACCTTACGAGAAATGTAATGTTATCCTGGTCTAAATGTTGTATGCATTTTTTGTTCTTTTCGTCTCAGTATGTTCATTTCTGTCTTCCTCTATTTGTTATGAGAGAAAACAACGAGCAAACAAAGGAAACTATTGTTGTTACTTCAAACGTAACTTCCTTATTGTTATTTAAAGGACGAAATACCCTATTGTACACAAATGTTGTGATATTTGCGAGGTGTTATAAGGGGTTTTAGAAGTCATACCCTCCGTTTCGATAAAAACAACAATATATGTATACATGTGCCTTGAAAAAAACACTTTAATAACAGAAAAGGTCAAACAAGGGAAACAACCACGGAAATTATTGCAATTATCCACAACGAACTTATATCCCTTTCGGTTTCACACATGACGTGACATGAGTTCAGTTTAGTATTAAGGTATGGCCTAGCATTCATTTAACATATGTATATGCACCCTGCGCATAAAACAGCATATCTCCTCACGTCGTAGCTCTTATTGCATTGCGACAAGGTGAGCTAAAGTGATTATTTAGCAGAACGAAAATGAATATCAGATAATTGTGTATTTTCTCCATTTCAAATAATCACGTGTTATGTACCCGGCGGAACGGACTGATTTAATTGAACGCTTAATATGACTAAGTTGATAGGATTCAGATGCGCCATGGGGTTAGCGATGTTCATAGGCTAACTATATTTATTTAAATATTTATTTATTTCATTTATAGGGTGTATGGAAACATGCGTAATGTTTTTTCATCGTGTTTATAACTGAAATATAAATGTATTTTCCTAATAAAGAAAAGCACGGAAAAGTAATTGATGGCTGGGTCAGGATAACCCAACATTCATGTTTGTTTATTATGAGACATATACAATATTGCTTCTTCTTCTTCTACTTCTTCTTCTTCATCTTCTGTTACCTCTCTTTCTTCTTCTTTTTCTTCTTCTTCTTCTTCTTCTTCTTCTTCTTCTTCTTCTTCTTCTTCTTCTTCTTCTTCTTCTTCTTCTTTTTCTCTTCTTCTTCTTCTTCTTCTTCTTCTTCTTCTTCTTCTTCTTCTTCTTCTTCTTCTTCTTCTTCTTCTTCTTCTTCTTATTATTATTATTGATATATTAGTACAATAATAATAATAATAATAATAATAATAATAATAATAATAATAATAATAATAATAATAATAATAATAATAATAATTATGATCGTCACTGTAAATATAAGACTGGTTATTATTATTATTATTATTATTATTATTATTATTATTATTATTATTATTATTATTATTATTATTATTATTATTATTATCATTATCATTATTATTATTATTATTATTATTATTATTATTATTATTATTATTATTATTATTATTATTATTATAATTATTATTATTATTATATTGTGTAATCGGTCTCATTTTTAGGCACCATGGATGAAGTATCAGGACGTGGAACATCCTCCAGTGCAAAACCTAATAACCAGTGTGCTCAGTGTGCTGAGTCAGGCAAAGTTGTCAGTGCTACAGGTTACTGTCGGACCTGCAGTGACTACCTATGTACAAGTTGTATTGAACAACACAAGGCAATCCGAGCTTTGAGAGATCACATACTGCTAGAAGGTGAAACCATTGCTGAGAAAAAGCCAGTTGAAGTAGAGAAATGCGCCGTGCACTCCGATAGACCGATTGAAGTATATTGTGCTGATGACGACAAATTTGTATGCTCATTGTGTTCGTTGGCCCATAGATCCTGTAAGAATGTTGCCCTCATTTCTGAACTCTCAATCGGTATCGACTCTTCCGAAGAGTTTCTGGGCGTCCAGAAGGCTGCCGACAGATGCAAGACTTTGGAAGACCAGTACAAACAAAGTATAGAACAACACCTGTCAACGAATAACGAATGTCACACTAAAGCCAAAGAAGAATTCAAACTATTCCGAGAAGAGATCCTCAGTATAGTAGATGCAATCGGGACACAAGTATTTGCTAAGGCCGATAAATTGATGGAAGATAACGAAAGACAGCTACATGACATTGCAGACAAAATTACTGCATATTCGGAAGAAGTAAAACAGTACATTGTGAACATATATGATAAGAAAAATAGCAATGAGCGTGAGCACATGTTCATAGCTTTGAAGAAATATGGTAGGCATGTACACGATTCTGTTCAGCGCCTGGAGACTCTTCATCAGAACATAGTTATTAAGACATTTGCTTTTCATTCAGACCCCACCATCAGAGAAAATCTTATTAAGTATAACATTCTCAAAGTGGAGGACAAAATCAATACCGGACTCGTAACGCCACTCTCTCAAGCCATTGCATGCTTATCAGTGTCTAAAATGAATATCAAATCACAGGAAGACACAATAAACTGTTGGGTCAGTGGTATGATGAAACTTTCGGAAACAGAACTTATCTTCACTGATCGGGATAACAGCAGTCTGAAATTGCTTGATATGGCGAGTAACACAATCATCAAGAGGCGGGCTCTAACAGCAGAACCTTGGGATATCAGCAGGTTGCCCGAGTCCCGCCTGGCAGTCACATTGCCAGATTTGAAGCAGATTCAAATCTTCACGGCAGATCGGAACCTGGAGACCATCCGGAGTATAGATGTATTTGGTCAATGTAACGGTGTACGCTGTACCGGCGACAGGCTGATAGTAACGTTCTACAATCCAGCAAAGGTGCAGATACTTGATATGACCGGAAAGGTCCTCCATACTATTCAGCATGATGCGTCAGGGAACGCTCTGTTTCGGTATCCCCGGTATTTGACCCTTAATTATGACAATAAGCTAATATATGTGAGTGATCATTACCACCACAACCTTACATGTGTTAACAACGTCGGAGTTGTGCAATGGGTGTATCAAGATAGCAACTTAGTGAATCCATTAGGCGTGACAACTGGTAATGGTGGCTGTCTCTACGTATGCTGCTGGCGAAATGACACCATCCACGTGGTGTCTTCTGACGGGAAAAGACTAGCACTCATACCATCGACCAAGACAGGAGTCAATGGTCCAACAGCTTTACATTACAACAGCCAACAACGGACATTGTACGTGCCAAGTGGTCACGGTGGTCCCGAAGAACAAAACAACATATGGAGACTATCTCTGCAGTAATCCACGTGTAAGTCATAGCAAATAATATTTGAAAGATCGCAGTCAAATACACATTATAATGAGACACAATATTCACTGCTTGAAAAAAACACAATAGTATGCACGTTAATTTAAATGTGATCTTAGTATGCACTGAGTACCCGCCGTCTTGTCATCACTACCGCCTGCAAGGGAAGGACCTACATCAGGATACTTCGTTGTGACAGAGAGCTCTTCACATGCAATAACGAGCTACTAACATGATAACACTGTATTCAAATACATGATGTGTACATCGACATTTATGTCAGTTTATAAATATTAGCTGTACCAAATTATGTACCTGAATAAATTAACGGTAATCGATTATTTGAAAAATAGAAATAAAAACAATCTTTGTTCGGTGCCTACTTGTATAATCATATATCGCTTATCGTTGCTGTTATATAGGAAGTGTTAAATTGAATATCGCTTATAGTTATACTATGTTTTAAGCAAAAAACACCACTGTAGCATAATGCGTGTTTTTTTTTCTAATTTATTAGCAAAAGACAATGTGGTATATGACCACGACGACTTAATAATTGATACTGCGATGATGACAGGACTGCAGCTCCTGCTATTGATGCTTCTACACGTCGTCGCAACCATAGAAACTATTATATTTGAAACCGCCTTACGTAGTGGATTACTAATTACAACGCAATTCCAATACTTACCAAAAGCTACTAAAACACATTTAATTTAGATAATTTATTGTTGTTTATAGAGTGCAAAGTGTATCAATCTATTTGATAAAATTATATATTTTATGAGCATTTTCGCAAATTGTTGATATAACTTGCCGGTGTGTTAAATGAAGCCGATCTACATATGATTATGCATGGACCGATTTAACTCCTCACATTGTTGTATATAGTGTTTAATTTAGTGTTTAAATAAATAAAATAAAATATGTGTTTTAAAAAATATAACACGTAGTTTTTGTCATTCATTCATGTGTTTTAAAGAATATAAAGAGTCACACGGGCTGTTGTTGATAATGTGTATATTCTACAGCTTCTACTGCTGCTGATGATGATAACGATTACCGTAGTTATAATAGGTATGGCGTTAACGATAGGTACTCCACGATGATAATGATGAACCGGTGATGTCTTTGATGCATTACCCTGAACCAGCAAATTATTTAATGCATTGCCCTGAATTGGTCATATATTTGTTGCAATGCCCTGAACCGGTAATGTCTTTATGACATTGCCCTGAACCGGTAATGTATTTATTGCACTGCTCTGAACCGGTAATGTATTTATTGCACTTCCGTAACTGGTAATGTCTTTATTACATTGCCCTGAACCGGTAATGAATTTATTGCACTACTTTGCACCGGTAATGTATTTATTGCATTGCCCTGAACCGTAAAGGTATTTATTGAATTGCCCTGAACCGGTAATGTATACACAATGTATTGCAATGCCCTGAACCGGTAATGTATTTATTGCATTGCCCTTAACCGGTAATGTAGTAATTGCACTGCCCTGAACCGGCAATATATTAATTACATTGCCCTGAACCGGTAATGAAATTATTGCACTGCAATGAACCGGTAATGCCTTTATTGCATTGCCCTGAACCGGTTATGTATTAATTGCCCTGCCTTGAACCGGCAATGTATGAATTGCACTGCCCTGAAACGGTAATGTCTTTAGTGCATTGCCCTGAACCGATACTGTATTTATTGCACTGCCGTGAACCGGTAATGTATTTATTGCATTGCCCTTAACCAGTGGTGTATGTATTGCATTGTCCTGAACCGGTGATGTATTTATTGCATTGCCCTGAACCGGTAATGTATTTATTGCACTGCCCTGAACCGGTAATGTATTTGTTGCATTGCCCTAAACCAATGATGAATTTATTGCATTGCCCTTAACCAGTGATGTATTTATTGCACTGCCCTTAACAAGTTATTTATTTATTGCATTGCCCTGAACCGGTACTGTATTTATTGCATTACCATGAACCATTAATGTATTTATTGCATTGCTCTGAACCGGTACTTTATTTATTGCACTGCCCTGAACCGGTGATTTCTTTCATGTGTTGTTTTGAACCGTTAAAATCGTTGATGCATTGCCCAGAATCGATATTGTATTTATTGCACTGCCGTGAACATGTTATGTATTTATTGCATTGCCCTGAACCGGTAATGTATTAATTGCACTACCCTGAACCGGTTATACACCTAATGCACTGCCCTGAACCGGTGATGTATTAATTGCACTGCCCTGAACCGGTTATGTATTAATTGCACTGCCCTGAACCAGTGATGTATTAATTGCACTACCCTGAACCAGTGATGTATTAATTGCACTGCCCTGAACTAGTGATGTATTAATTGCACTACCCTGAACCGGTAATGTATTTATTGCACTTCCCTGAAAAAAGTGATGTATTAATTGCACTACCCTGAACCAGTGATGTATTAATTGCACTGCCCTGAACCAGTGATGTATTAATTGCACTACCCTGAACCGGTAATGTATTAATTGCACTGCCCTGAACCAGTGATGTATTAATTGCACTGCCCTAAACCGGTAATGTATTTATTACACTGCCCTGAACAGGTAATGTATTTTTTGCACTGCTCTGAACCGATAATGTATTTATTGCACTGCTCTGAACCGATAATGTATTTATTGCACTGCCCTGAACCGATAATGTATTTATTGCACTGCTCTGAACCGATAATGTATTTATTGCACTGCCCTGAACCGATAATGTATTTATTGCACTGCCCTGAACCGATAATGTATTTATTGCACTGCTCTGAACTGGTAATGTCTTTACTGCACTGCTCTGAACCGATAATGTATTTATTGCACTGCCCTGAACCGATAATGTATTTATTGCACTGCCCTGAACCGATAATGTATTTATTGCACTGCTCTGAACCGATAATGTATTTATTGCACTGCCCTGAACCGATAATGTATTTATTGCACTGCCCTGAACCGATAATGTATTTATTGCACTGCTCTGAACTGGTAATGTCTTTACTGCACTGCTCTGAACCGATAATGTATTTATTGCACTGCCCTGAACCGGTAATGTATTTATTGCACTGCCCTAAACCCCGAATGTATTTATTACACTGCCCTGAACAGGTAATGTATTTATTGCACTGCTCTGAACCGATAATGTATTTATTGCACTGCTCTGAACAGGTAATGTATTTATTGCACTGCTCTGAACCGGTATTATATTTATTGTACTGCCGTGAACAGGTAATGTATTTTTTTTGCATTGCCCTGAACCAGTACTGTATTTATTGCACTGCCTTGACCAGGTAATATATTGTTTGCATTGCACTTAACCCTTGTTTTCTTTAATGTATTGCTTTGAACCTGTAAAATCTTAAATGCATTGCCCTGAATCGATAATATTTGGAATTAATTGATGTATCGTATTAGCGATATGTTAGGGACGTGACTAAAAACATGCTATGGCACTTTCTTTTACACAGTAATTTACACAATAACATAATTGGCAATTGTTAGAGAGTCTCCAATATATAGCGATAAACACGGGTAGGATCCCCAGTAGTTAAATTGGACGTATAATAATTTCATTGTTAACGATTAAACAAATAAGAATAGTCCCATGACTGGTTGGCCCGGTGTCAGGATAATTTAACTGGGTGTGGTATCATGTCAGGTGTTAATGGATGCTATTCGCATTGAAGGCAGCAATATACCGTTAAAAACAAATGAAAACTGTTAATTTGACTATTAATCCAGCAAACACATTTTCTACTACGGTTATAATAATTTTATCCAAAACAGTCATCAGAAACCTTATTTAGTTTGGTTTTGTATTGGTTCGTTTAGATTATTTGTATGCTTATCATATCCTATTACACATTTTTCGCTCTACTATCGTTTAATGTAAAATGCATGCCATTTGAGGAGCATGTATCCCAAAACGCGATTTACTGTGTGTTAATTGGTATTAACGTATGTCATATATATTAAGTGATAAGGTATTTGTAAAGTGTCATCAAGGTATAATTTAAGCGATTGTACTCTTTGAAACCGGTTTTAACATGATGTAATGTAATAAGTGCCGTTATACTATCTCAATTATATCATACGTATTTTGATAAGACACCTTTTACAGCATGCTTCATGAAATAAAACGATTCCAACGTTACTAATTGCAATGTCGTCACCAGAAAATGTTAACTTATTGATGGAGCTATAGCAAGAAAACTAAAAAGTCAGATCCATAATTTAATATCTTCGAACAGAATAGACAGAAACAATGCTTGGTCCTTATATATGTACTGCTCTTTGTTGGGAGGCGGGATTAGCGTGTTGGTGGGAGGAAGGTCAGTTGATAAAGATTAAACGTATATTATATTATTTTTAATCAATTTTGCAGTAAGTTCCATTTAACAGTTTGATAGTTGTGGAGTTTAAAGGAATAGTCACATCTGGAGAGTACGGAAACTTCCGAAGAGGTTCTAGGCCGGACGGAATAAACTGTCGATGTCTGGGGATTACAGAAGTTGACGTGGACTGTCTTCATATAATTTCTCAATTATGCAAAGTCCTCCTCAGGGAATCGATCAGACGACGCACTTAAACATACAAGAAACATGTTGACATGTAGTATGGTTTTGATCTCAAATAGAGGCGTGCCTAGAAGACTTCGGAGTACCGCAGGAAAAAAAACATTCCATAGAACTCCGCATATGCATTTGAGTAAGGCGGGGATGGTAAACACATAAAATATGCCTATAACTATCGTTTGAAACAGTAAAGATCACGTTTTTCTCTTGTCTGTATAACTTTTCATGATATATTATGCAGAGAAATGAGTAATACTAGTAAATGAAGACTGTATAACTATGCACTTGTTCGTAAGTGCGGATGTCCAGGCACCTCCCTGTCAGAGGAACCATTAAATTAAAGTTAAAAACAACAACAACGTACAATGGATATATATATATATATATATATATATATATATATATATATATATATATATATATATATATATATATATATATATATATATATATATATATATATATATATATATATATATATATATATATACCAACTGTAACTTGACGGGAGAGAGCGAATATTATGTTTTGCATAGACTAATTGCATTTAAGTACAGCTTGCGCGTGTTATTTAAAAGAACATGGTAACACGCCTAAGTGTATTAGTCTTTAGAAAAAGACACGTCCTATACAAATATCACCGACCGCTATCTTCTTCTTCTTCTTTTTTCTTCTTTTTCTTCGTCTTCATCTTCTTTGATTTTTATAAACTGTGTAATCGGTCTCACTTTTAGGCACCATGGATGAAGTATCAGGACGTGGAACATCCTCCAGTGCAAAACCCAATAACCAGTGTGCTCAGTGTGCTGAGTCAGGCAAAGTTGTTAGTGTTACAGGTTACTGCCGGACCTGCAATGACTACCTCTGTACAAATTGTATTGAACAACACAAAGCAATCAGAGCTTTGAGAGATCGCATACTTCTACACGGTGAAACCATTGCTGAGGAAAAGCCAGGTGAAGTGGTGAAATGCGCCGTGCACACCGACAGACCGATTGAAGTATATTGTGCTGATGACGACAAATGTGTATGCTCATTGTGTTCGTTGGCCCACAGATGCTGTAGGAATGTTGACGTCATTTCCAAACTCTCAAGCGGTATAGTCTTCTGAAGAGTTTCTGGGCGTCCAGAAGGCAGCCGACAGATGCAAGACGTTGGAAGACGAGTACAGACAAAGTATAGAACAACACCTGTCAACGAATACTGAATATCACACTTAAGCCAAAAAAGAAATTTAAACTATTCCGAGAAGAGATCTTCAGTATAATAGATGAAATCGACACACAAGCATTTGCTGAGGCCGATAAATTAATGTAAGAGAACGAAAGACAGCTACATGGCATTGCAGACAAATATACTGCATATTGAGTGTCGCAACACTACGCGCCTGCAAGGAAAGCGCCTACATCGGGACACTTCATAGTGAAAGACAGGTCTACACTTGTGATATCGAGCAAGTTACGTGATAATACTTTATTCAAGTAAATGATGTGTACATCACCATATAATGTTAGTGTTTTTTTTTAAATATTAGCTATACTAAACTATGTACGTGAATAAATGAACGCTAAACGATTATTTGAAAAGGAGAAATAATCTTTTATCATATTGAATTTGTATAAACATGTATTGCTAATCGTTGCTGTTATAGAGGAAGAGTTAAATTGAATTGAACAAAGATAATGTATGACATTAATCCGCAATTTGTTTTTTTCCCCACGTTATACCGTGTTTTAAGCAAAAACTCCACTTAAGCATAATGCGTGTTTTTTTTTCTTATTTATCGGCAAAAGACAATGTGGTATATGACATCGACGACGTTATACTTATAATTGATACTGCGGTGATGATAGGACTGCACGTAATGCTATTGATGCTTCTACGCATCGTCGCAACCATACAAACTATAACACTTGAACAGGCATTACGTATTGAAATCTGATAACAAAACAATTCCAATACAAACCAAAAGCTACTAAAACACATTTTATTTAGCTTATGAATTTGTGTTTATAGTGTGCAAAGAATATCAATTTACTTGATAAAATTTATATCGTTTATGAGCATTTTTGGAAAGTGTTGCTATAACTTTGCCGGTGTGTTAAATGAAGCCGATCGACATACGATTATGCATGGACCGATTTAACTCCTAACATTCTAGAAAAATTCAGTGTTTGAATACAGAAAATAAATATGTGTTTAAAGAATATAAAGCGTAGTTTTGCCATTTAGTCACAGGGGCTGTTGATAATTTTGTGTATATTCTAAATCTACTGCTGCTTCACCTTCTTCTGATGCTGATGTCGATAACGGTTATAAAAGTTATAATATGCATGACGTTAATATAACATAATATAATGATGAACCGGTGATGTCTTTGATGCATTACCTTATATCAGCCATTTCTTTAATGTATTTCCCTGGATCGGTGATAACTTTTATGTATTGTCATGGATCGGTGATGACTTTTATGTATTGTCATGGATCGGTGATGTCTTTAATGCAGTGCCCTGAACCGGTTATGTATTTACTTCATTGCCCTGAATCGCAGATGTCTTCAATGTATTGCCCTGAATCCGAAATGTATTGAATGCGTTGCACTGAACCTGGACATGTATTAATTGAACTGCACTGAACCGCTAATGTCTTTAATGAATTGCCCTGAACCGTTTTAAACAGGTAAGTTATTTATCGCGCTGCCGTTAACCGGTGATATATTTAATGCATTGCATTGAACCGGTAAACCGGTACAATCTTTAATGATTTGCCCTAAATCGATAATATATTGAATTAATTGATGTGTCGTATTAGCGATTTGTTAGGGAGGCGAATAAAACATGCTATGACACTTTCTTTTACGCAGTTATTTACACAGTAACATAATTTACAATCGTCAGAAAGTCTCTTATATATGGTGAAAACTCCGCGTAAGATCCCGAGTCGTGACATACCAAAATCGATTATACAAATCTAAATAGTCTCATGACTGGTTGGCCCAATCAGGATAATGGTACTAGTTGTCATATCATGCCAGGTGTTCATGGATGCTATTATATTAATAAGAACGTTATGTTGTAAGACCTTATTCTATGGCCGATGTATTATTCTAGTGTCCTAAATGCGTAATGTATTTAATGCATTGCACTGAACCGGTTATTTATTTAATGCTTTGCCCTGGATTGTTTTCGTATTTAATGCATTGCCTTGAAGCGGTAATCTATTTATTGCACTGCCCTGAACCGGTTATGTCTTTAATGCATTGCCCTGAACAGGTAATGTATTTTTTGCACTGCCCTTAACCGCTAATGTCTTTAATGAATTGCCCTGAACCGTTTTAAACAGGTAAGTTATTTATCGCTTTGCCTTTAACCGGTGATTTCTTTTATGTTTTGCATTGAACCGGTAAAATCTTTAATGTATTGCCCAGAATCGATAATATATTACATTAATTGATGTGTCGTATTAGCGATTTGTAAGGGACATGACTAAAACATGCTATGACACTTTCTTTTAGGCAGTAATTTACACAGTAACATAATTGTCAGTCGTCAGAAAGTCTCTTATCTATGGTGAAAACCCCGCGAACCGAATCGTGACATACCAAATCGATTATACAAATCTAAGTAGTCTCATGACTGGTTGGCCCAATCAGGATAATGTTACTAGTTGTCATATCATGCCAGGTGTTCATGGATGCTATTATATTATTAAGAACGTTATGTTGTAAGACCTTATTCTATGGCTCAATGTATACATTTATTAAACAAGCTATGTAAGTAAACTTTTAGCTTTATTAACTCATGCACTTGAGTAAGTAAACAGTAATCAATTATTTGCAGAATAAAAAAATAACAGTTTTGATTATCGTGTATCTGTATTAACACGTGTCTCTAATCGTTGCGATTATTTAGCAACTGTTGAATTTGATATCAATTGACCAAAGATTATATATGCACATATTCTACTGTTTGTGATGATGTGGTGTACCCTTCAGATTGTTTTCTATGCAGAACAGAACTTATTA
Source organism: Sinonovacula constricta (assembly GCA_007844125.1). NCBI lineage: Eukaryota > Metazoa > Mollusca > Bivalvia > Cardiida > Solecurtidae > Sinonovacula > Sinonovacula constricta. Next base: position 3,511,143 of record CM017564.1, read on the forward strand.
TTATAAAACGTATTTTTTATTTATTCGCACAGAATAATGTACAGATTATCGCAAAAGCGACTTTATAATTATAGGTGAGTGTGTTGATGATAGTGCGGCTTCTGCTGATGAAGTTTTTACTGCTTATGCCTTTGTTGCTGCTGTTGCTTATGATAGTCATGGTATAGATAAGGTTGCCTACAAGCTACGTATGCTGCTTTGACAATCACACCATCCACCGTGGTATCTTCTGACGGAGAAAGACTAGCAGTCCTACCATCGAGCCAGACATGGGTCAATAGACCCATAGCTCTTTGTAACAACACACAGCAACGTACACTGTACGTGTCAAGTGGCAAGGGTGATCCCGACACACTCAACAACTTGAGAAGATTTTGCTTGCAGAAGTACGAGTGTAAATAATATAAACTGTGTTTTGAATTAACGCAGTATAATACTCTTGATAATAAAACACACACAATGCTTAATGATTCAACAAACTTATAACTTTCATGGTGATTTTTAACGTAAACTTATAGCATGCCCTGGGAATCAGTGGCGCTGTCAGAACATCACATGTCAGAACATCGCGCTTCCAATGAGAATAATTATATCAGGAAACCACATATCGACAGACTGATCATCACATGTCTGAACGAGCAAATAATGATAAGACTGTATTACATGTCATAATGTGCACACATATTCAAAATACATTGTCCTTGTATTTATGTTCACTATATTAATTTATGTACTTGATTACATTAACAGTATTTTTGTCAAAAGACAAATACCATTGGATTAGTGTGTGCTTTCATGTATAGCTAATAATTGTAATTATATAGCACGTGTTGAATTTGATTTCGATAGACCAAAGATAATATATATGTCCAGATTCCACTATTTGTTAACATGTGTTGTACATGTTAAAATGTATATGTTTAGTTAATGCTGTCTATAAAGTATAGAGAGTATCATTCTACTTGTCAAGTTAGTCCCACACCCATAGCAATGTACATAGCAATATTAGTAAACGTCACAGTGACAGATTATCTCAATTTGTGACGAGTATATTATAAAAAATATTAAGTATTCAATGAAATGCGGAATACATTTTAACCAATAAACGATGACATAAATCAGTTTATTTAATTGATCTGTACTGAGCCATGAGTTCGTTGTTTGCCAAAGAAAAAAAAATATATATGTGATGAAACTATATATTTATGAACATGTGTTGGTGATTGTTGCAATAATTTAGCCAGTGTGTAAATTGATACCCATATACCAAAGATTATTCATGCACCGATTTCACTGCCTTTTTAACATTTTTGTAAATTTTACAGTTAATAATTTAGACAATGACAACACAGACTTTCTATTTGTACTAAATATAATTGACTTTGGTGATAATACGCATGCTGCGTCTGATAATGTTTATAATAATTATAATAAGTACGACGATAATGATAATATTATACTCCCTGATGATTATAATGACGATGATGATGATGATGATGATGATGATGATTATACTGTTGTTGATGATGAGGATGATGATGACGATGATTGTGATGCTGCTACTGCTGCTGCTGATGGTGGTGATAAAGAAGTACTAGAATAAGAAGAAGTAGAAGAAGAAGAAAAAGAAGAAGAAATAGAAGAAGAAGAAGAAAAAGAAGAAGAAGAAGAAGAAGAAGAAGAAGAAGAAGAAGAAGAAGAAGAAGAATAAGAAGAAGAAGAAGAAGAAGAAGAAGAAGAAGAAGAAGAAGAAGAAGAAGAAGAAGAAGAAGAAGAAGAAGAAGAAGAAGAAGAAAAGAAGAAGAAGAAGAAGAAGAGAAGAAGTAGAAAAAGAAGAAGCAGAAGAAGAAGACGAAGAAGAAATTGACTAGAAAGAAGAAGAAGAAGAATATGATGATGATGAGGATGATGATGATATTTATGATGATGATGATGAGGAGGAGGATGATGAGGATAATGATTGATGATGATGATGTTCCCTGAACCGGGAATATATTCAATGCATAGTCCTGAACCAGTACGTTCTTTAATGAATTGCCATACACCGATAATCGTCTGGGTGAAATTCCTTGAACCGGTTATATGTATCTGTTATACTGTATTCCGAACCGATATTGTATTTCTCAAACAACGAACTTTCACTCAGGTCAAGGTGATAATTTTCATGCGGAATATACACATTTAACCCAATTAAACAGCACACATATTGTGTATTTTAACATATACATAGCACAAGAGACCACACTTGACTTGCAGCATTATTGTTTTCTTTTTTCCAAAGAAACCCTTCATTTATATATACTAATAAATAAGAGAAAATGAAAACAGTGAAGAGATGCTGGGAAAATATCTTACACAGAAGTATGTGTCCCAACTGGAATCTGACTTCATAAAAGAGCATAAAAGATCACGGTCAAAGTCGTGTTCAATAATGGAACATTTTTGCCTAACAACAAATCGATCAAGAAACAACAAACTCGGTTTGTTATTAAAATATTTACAATGCAGTTTTAACTCCATGTCTTATAATTATATTCTGTAACGAATTGACGTTGGAAGCATGGGAAGGTTCGAATAAAATCAATATAACAGAGCATAACATTTGACTTGTATACAGTGAATCGTTGTAACCAACGGAATTTAAATTGATATCGAATAAATCATACATAAACATATGCGACAGAAATAATTTCAAGTGACAGGTAATGGGGTAGTAATATTTTAAACCGGGTATCTGCTGCTATAGAAACCATCACTAGAGTAACCATCGCTTCCAGGATAGCTGTCGTTTTAGTAGCCATCACTACTGCTGCCAGAATAATCACCGCTTCCGTACTAATATCCGTTACAGAAACCACCAACTGACTGCTGCTAGAGTAAATGCCGTAAAAGTAACCATCACTATCGCTGCTAGGGAAGCCATTGCTTCCGGCTTAACTGCCTCTATAAGAACAGTAACTACCGCTGCAAAAGTAAATATCGTTCCTTGATATATGCTTCTAAAGTAACTATCTGTGCCCTTTCCGTAGTAGCTGCTGTCATAGAAACCATTAATGCCACTTCAGGAGTATCCATTATTTCCAGAACAACTGTTGCTAAAACCCCCGTCAGTGTCGCTTCCGACGTTATTGTCGACGTGTTAAACGTTCGTGCCACTTCCGACTTTATTGTCAGTATAGTAACCATTCGGACCACTTCTGAAGTTACTGTCAGTATAGAAAACGACAGCGCCGCTTCTTTAATAGATGTCGTCATGTTAATAGTCACTGCCGCTGCCAGAGTGCATTTCGTTATGGTAACCATCTGTTCCATTTCCGTAGCAACTGCCGCTTTAGTAACCATCAGTGTCGCCTGTGTAGTAATTGTCGCTTTTGTAAACGCCATTGCTGCTTCCGGTGTAACGGTCTTCAACGGGACTGTACCTTAAGCCATAGCATGTGTATCGCCGCTGTATTGACATTCTGCGTAATGGCTCCATTTTGCTAACTTTTCTATTGATGTCTCTGTAATGAAAGAATGAATTAATACATAACTGTTTCGGTTCACGTTTTATATATGACAATAAGGCAATACGTATTTCCTTTCCATTCGCATCATCTAAAATAATGTAAACTCGCAAAATGAGGTGAAAATACCAAATACCTTCTTCAAAATCTACACATATATATGTTTGCATGCAGGAAGAGTCAGTTCTCGTGAGGTAGTGAGTGTCTACATAAAGCAAATATGGTCTTTCTCGAAGACACCTGGTATTAATTTAATCCTGTCACATTGTACTGACACACGGCCAAACGGAGAAATTATCCTGAGTAGCGATAATTCTGATATCTTTACCACTGCCATTTCAACGACTTGCGTCGCGTACTCGGAACTTACATTGACGCATAAATAGTCAACGTTAATTTGCAATAAAATCAATAATTGTATTAAATAGCATACCTGCTTAATACTGTCACTATTACTATTGCCTTCAAGACAACCCGGACTTGTTTCATATAGAAAAACTATAACACCCAAATGAAATCCATTTCACATAGCCTTTAACATACGCATCAAGTCTGTTCTGTTGTGTATCCCATCCAATCTAGACTCAACTTTATATTTTATTGTTTGCAATAATGTTTACAAGGCTTACAAGATCACGGTTAACAACATATATTTGATTCAAACCCATATATGGATATGTAAGTTAACCACCTGAAACCCCAATGGGTTATTACCTAATTATTATCAATAACAGGTCCTAAATATTTATCAAAGATGCTGATATTCTTCTCTGAGATAATTTTACCCTCGACCTCTGCCAGTGTTTCCATTTCATCGCATATGACCCCAGAACATGGATGAAATACCACAAAGTGGAGACTTGTTGGGGAATATGCAAAAAATGCAGAGCTTTACCTTCCATTAGGTTCATATATAAATCTTTCTTTCTTTCCCTGACGTAACGTTTGTCTCATCGCTAATATTACTTGTGACCAATGCTCATACGCCTACTTACCATCTCTTTCATTTAAATACATTACCCGGGCCTTACGATTGCATGACCTTTAAATTTGGCCATTTTAGACAAGACGCATCATTTATAACTACATTCACCCAACATCTGATGCACTGTGCTCTAGAACTACTTTTCTGCTGTCTAACTGAATTTAAACTTGTCGAAATATCTGCAAGGGTTTGCTTTTGTTTCTCGTTACCCACACGTAACAAAGCCATGTCATTTTTTTTGTCTTTTAATCTGACCCCTCCAATATCTATCGTTGTTTTCTACGACCCCACTTTTATGGTATCGCGTCAAAATGTTCTGGATTATATTTCATTTACATTTATAATTTCCCCAATTGTTAGTAAGCTATAACCCATTTCATGCATACATACGCTTTTATTTTTCTGATCGAGTGTCAATTCGCTAATTGGAAGCCCCATGTTTATTTAATGACGGTATAAAATTATCGGAAAAAAAATATAATACTAGTATACGCCTTCTGGAAAGGGAAACAGATAGATCAAGCAGGTTGAGCTTCTACACTTAACTGGCTAACAAGTTTAGACATTCAAAGATCCATGCGAGGAAAAACGAAGTTCATCGAATGATGCTGATTACTGTATTATGGCCAGTTACTGTATATACAGGGAGCCGAATCTTTACGGACTGAATTACCAGGTCCGTTAATCTACAGAAACTGAAACTGACATCAACATAAACCAATGTCGAAAAGTGTCGCCTAATACAAACTATATTAACACACCTCAATGTTTTATGACCTTCACTGTCTTTCTAGTCATATGGTTCTTTAATATGTCTTAAAAACTAACTCTTAAAGCCTTACATGCAGGATTACAATTGTTTACACAAGTATATGTGATAGAAATAATGTGTATTACCAATTTTAACAAGCAGCCTTGTTTCAGTGATAGGGCGACCTGAAGGGGCTTAAAATGAAATAATGGATGTGTCTGAATATGTGTGTAATTACATATTATCTGTATACAAGCAGCTAACCTTCGTGTTCATTGATAATTAAAGAGAGTAAACGTGTTAGATGAAATAAAAGACACAAGACGCTTACGGGTAAGTTTCGTTATATGCAAATAACTTATGTTTAACATTCAAAGAATATGCTTTTTTAAATTCAATTGATTTCGTTAATTATAAGTCAGCTGTTTGTGTTCACTATGAATATCAGTTGCGTCCCCATTGCTACTCGATTACGAACTAGGGAATAAGTCGAAACTGACCTATGGATGTAAATAAGTTATTTAACAAGTTAGTCAATAAACTTTGAATGTTATCGTTTGAAAGTTCTAATTCAACTAAAGACGGAGTGTAATCATTGAACTTTTAGAAGACAATATAAGCATTTTTTTATTTGCTTTTCGATATGATTAGCAGCTAGTATATAAAGTCAAACGATGTTTACCGGATATAATTCTGCTAATTGTCAAATGCACTTTGAAATTCCACGTGCCGGTGTTAGAAGTTAAATGCATTTTGATATTAGACAATACCAGACAATGGAAACAACCACATACGCTAATGCAGATAATCATAACATACTTATCTCCCTTCTGGTTAAGTACATGGAATGCCATGAGTTAAGTTAATTATTAAGGTATACTCTAATTATATCTATTATAAGTAATAGTAAGCCAGCCACAATATATACATGGAGTAGCGTTGTTGTAATTGTTCATTTTTCTGTCTAATTACATTGTGTTGTAATTGGGCTCCAAAGTAGAACGCAGCATCATCCCATGATTACAATTGTATTAATGAAAATTACAGGTTACAATCTAAAAACAGTACGGCGTAAATACCTCTCTCTACCGCGTCCATATCCACTCTCCCTAGCTCATCTCATCTCCTCTCCTTCTTCTATTCTGCACTCCTAACATATATAGTCTAAACTTAATTGCTCATCCAAACTGAGCTCGCATACATTTTGTGACGATCGTGTCTTTCCTAGGGTGCACAACTCACGCTTCCTGCCTATATTTTGACGTATGCATCAATCACGGACCAAAACAGGCCATGTCGTACGTCATTACTGTTGTTTGCTTTAGTTTCGCTTCGCTATGTGTCATTGTATATTTCCTTGTTTTGATTATTATTCATGCCATTTTTCGTCCCACTCAAAATTATCTTCATGCACTAAGCTTATGTAAACGACGAGAAGTATAACTTAACAATTATTATTCAACTAAGCAATTTTTATTCAATTGAAAACTACTACCACAATTATTATTAACTTGAACACTAATTAATATGTTAATATTACATTACTGTATTTACACTATCTAGGACCAAAATATATGCATATTATTTACCAATCTCTATGCGCATTAGTTCCCGTCAAATATATTTTGAATGTTATTGCTCATATTTTAATTTTGACATGTTTATATTTAATTTACTTGTTTATTGGGTTTGTCGTCCCACCAACAGTATTTCAGTTATCTGTTTAATTTACATTAAATCTGATCGTATTTGGCACGTACGGTATGTTGATTGTTGGCGTGCTGTTAAACAGAAAAAAAAATAGGTTGTAAGAGAAACAGAGTTCAAGGCACACATACACGGGCTGATTTAGATAAAACAACAAGACACATGGCAAATATAGATATGTATATAGATGCAGATACACATACAAGACGGTGGACACAGACACAGGTAGAAAAAAGAAAATACCTTCAAGACATTCCCACAGAAAATATGAGATAGAAAACGACAGATAAGTATATACATACTAAGGCGGCCAGAAAGAGTCACGATTAGCGATACAGAAATAAACATCGATATATGAGGACATGAAGTTAGAAATAGAAGCATAGAGGGACAAGTAAAGACAGAGTTGCCAGAGGCAGTTACGATGATACATACCAGGAATCAGCAGCAAGCAATATGGCGGAAATAAAAAAGAGAGGCTGAAATAGAGAGAAATGTATATTTCTTTGGAATAAAATTCCTCCTGGATGAAAAATATGTCAAATGGATAACCAAAAAATTAAATTACTGATATTCTTTAATCAATCCATAATATGTTAAACACATGCATTTACATGATTCAGCAAAACGAATACAAAGATAATATAATGCCGAACATACAGGAAAACATTTCTAACAAACACTGTACAGCCTCTTCTCGACCGAAACAAACGATGCAGCTTTAGATATTCTGCTCCAATTAATAACACATAATGAAAATCAGTAAAATCCTATTTCTAAAGATCTTTGAAATGTAATGCATTTATGCATTGACACATTTATGAGCCTTGTTTTTATATAATTAAATGCATTTCCTGAATCGAGTTATCAAAAGTAAACGATTATATTGGTCACTCACATCATACTGGAATACCTTATTTGCAAGTTATGAACATCGTTTTAACTCTTGAAACACAAAACTATCCCTTACTATTTCCGTAACGGGCTTGACTGTACGCTTATACATTTAAAGTGGTATTACACTTTCTTTCCAGACAGAAAAAAATAACCTCATTTATACAACTTATGACCCCGGGGTTATAAACATTGTATCCGTTGAACGCACAATAACCTTTACAAATAGTGTATTTTCATAATAAATTTCACATTCTATATAACCGATAAAACACAAGGTTTCACAAATGTGGTTTCAAGATAATACAAGGCAAAATGCTCGAAGATAAACTTTAAGAGTCAACATACTGGCAAGTTCATAAAAAATCTACTACAAAGACATATATCTAATGCATCCTGACATGTGTTCCTTTCGTTTTATTTCAATCCTTTGTTCATATGAGTTCCAAGGCGGTAACTGTCGGGTTTGCTCTTTTCCTTAAATGACTCATCACAAATGTGTTCTTACTTTTCGCATTGGCTTGCATGTGAAATACCTTTGTTCTGTGCCTTTTCGGAGTTTGGTATATGTTGCAATACTCATAGGACTTTGTCATATATTCTTTTTCATGATCACAACAATGTTACTTGTGCAGTGTGGCGGTCGTAAAAAATCTCCCCGTGCATGTAATCTATGTTGTCATTTTATTCATCCTATAAGGATTGTTCCGTGTATTTCCTTTGATGGACATTGAACTTTGGTTCTTCAATTCCATCTTCACATGAACAAGATGCTACAACCATTTATTCGTCTCTGGTCATGTTTGTTCATGATTCAGAAAGTTAATTTTATTTGTGGTCAACCATTTTTGTGTTGTTTTTCAAATCGAAATACTGCCATATTCCTTTTCTGAACACTATGTGGACATTATTGTTCGATGACGTCACTACTTTCGTCATAACGTATAGAAAATATCAGCGCATGCACATTTTGTTTTCAAATAGATCGTTTTTCTTTTCGTTGCTTGCATTTGAGAAACTCGTCAGGAAGTGCGAGGTTAGAGCTCTGTAAAACCTTTTCAAGCACCCTAGTCGGTCCATATTGCCGACTGACCGTTCCAAGGCGGTAACTGTCGGGTTTGCTCTTTTTCTTAAATGACTCATCACAAATTTGTTCTTACTTTTCGCATTGGCTTGCATGTGCAATACCTTTGCTCTGTGCCTTTTCGGAGTTTGGTTGTTGCAATACTCAGAGGACTTTGTCATATATTCTTTTTCTTTGACATATTCCTGCATTTTACTTTGTAATTTTGCATCGCCTCCTTTACCAAAGAGCCCTTGTATGTACAGTAGATCAAACCCATATTGCCGGGACTTAATGCTGAACGTACATACTATATGTTCTTTGAGGAAATAGATCAAACGATGTAAAGCCATGAATGGTTTGTTGACATTTAGTTAAAATACATATCAATTTTAACATTTAAACATACGGAATGACAGTTATTAACTAATAACAAATACACACACCTGTTAAAAGTAATGTTATATGATTTTCATCATACTTAATTATTTTAGTTGACTAATATCATAGACAAATTGAATTAAACATAACGTAGTTTTATATAGTATACGTAAAGTGTCGAATCCATCTCAACGATAAATATAATAAAAAATGTGCTTATAGATGTCACAATCATGAAAAATATTAATACAATACTTAATAACAATATGCAAATCAGCACAGACTTCTGTTTACACATGGTTATAGACTAACATCTACTCTCAATCATTACATTAAGCACTGATACAGAAGAACATCACATCAATGCATGGCATATTTCATCATTTTAGCCATTTTAGTTCAACTTATAGTGTAAATGATGAGCATTTCTGATGCAAAAATAATCAAACAGATCAAGAAACACTGACACCTAATAACATATCCCAGACGTAAACTTAGTAGTCCAGTTTATAAATACGGCCGAAATCAATGTTTTTTGTCTAAATGGTTAATAGTAAATGTTCATAGAGATATCTAATTGTCAAATATAATGGTAATATGAAATTTCAGTGAATCCGATCAACATTGAAACACCTGTGATGTAGAACTCTACATAAAAGTATGGGTTACTAACAATGTGGAAACAATCTACACATGTACACGTTTTGAAACACAATACTTTTATAAATAAATACAGTTTTATGAAGTGTATTGTTTATAAACAATACATGCTCTTAAACATCGCATCTTCTCGTTCTACAAACACAACATCTAGCAGCTTGGATTGTTGTGCAGGTTTTAAAGTTCAAAGTAACAAACTCATTTAAATATGTACTGGATCTGTGATTCTCGTTTCATGTATAATTTGCAATAATCTTAAACACGTTGTTATTATAAGTATTATACAATGCATGGACTGACTGCTACTAAAGGTATCGTCATGGTTGAGGCATGGTCAAATAAAGTCATATTTAGAGACCGTGCATGTCAGTACTTAAATGAATTTAAAAATAGGCTCTAGGTAACTGGCAGGATTACTTTATTGTTAAATGTGGTTGATAAGAAACTCTTTATGATTTGTTGGTTATTTCTTCCATCACCTGCATAACAATCCAAGAAATATCTAATATGAAAGTGGCAAACACTGCACTGACCTCTAAGGTATACTTATAAATTTACCCTAATGCATGCGTATTCTGATTATATATGTATTCTCCTCTGCAACAGATGGAAACCGTCACACATACAGAGTCCTATCCTGACTGTTATAACAGACAGCAGCATTCCTAGCTCCCGTCATTCTAAGGGGTATGATTGCGAGTTTGTTACCTGTTGGTGACACCACGTGGATCTCATCGAAGCTACATATGTAGATGCACCGATCACCTGTACACTCGCCTTGTGGGAAAGTCAGGTCCGCTGACTGAGAGTGCTTACAACTGTACCTCCATTGTACGCTTCCTGCCATGTCCATACAGGTGACGGTGTCGTTGTGAACATCACTGACATACATAAATTTGATATCAGGGCTGCACGTAAGACACATAGGATATTCGATTGGAAAAAGTTGTATTGTTTTGATAATGTTACCGCCCATATTCAGGATGTGGACCAGTGGTGGATGTTCACAAGAGACAAAGAATTTGTCTCCGCTGCAATGTATACCTAAACAAATGCCATCTACATTCATGCTATCACGCTGTTCAAGCCTCTGGTCGGCAGTGAAGACATGAATCTGGTGTAAAGCTGGCACAGTCACTGCTACTCTGGAACCGGGCACACACGTAACGTCATGCGGTGCTGATGGAAGCACCTAAATGTATTGTAAAAATGATAGTTTGGCTGATATTTAAGTGTTAATAATGCGCCGTAGTGTATGTTCCTGTATAAATACAGTAATACAGTAATACAGTTATAATGTAATACAGTAGTCAATATTGTACTGAGTGTGTTCTAATAAAATAACTTTCTACTTCTCAAGTCTAAATCTTTCAGGCAAAAGTAATGGCTATTTTTTATAAATATTAAAACTGTCTATTAAATATGTTGCTTTTTTAGGATTATTACTTGCACATTACATATATTATTTATGATACGATTTCGTATTTTATTACATGTAAGTCTGTACTATATTCTGTAATGATAACTTTCATTGTTAAGATAGACAGCGTACACCATATTAAGGGATGCAGTCAAATAGTGAGAGAGAAAGATTCACATTTTCAGACCTTTCTACATACACTATATACATATAAAATATATATGGAAAGGGGGATGGATTGGTGAATGGATGGATGGATGGATATATGGTGATACCTATAGATGCATGTAGAGAGCAAGTGTTGATATATAAGAGTGATATAGTGCCGAGGACATCTGTGTGTTTGAATGTCTTTAAAAACCACAATAACAACAAAACACTTTATTTACACGGATTAAATAAATACAATGAGTGAAATTATTTTTATTTTATTAATGCTTATTAACTTAAAAGTATTGTTGCAGTTAAAGAAACACTATATATGTGTAATTGCAAATTGTTAATGTTTCAAAGCCATTTTATGATCAACCAACAATCAGATATTATAAGCCCCGGGAATATACGGTTGCTAATGATCGACGGATCGTTGGGCAACACGACCCGTTTAATAACCCTTCTGCGCCATTAGCCTGTCTGAACGCATAATCGGGAGACGAATTGTACACCTGTTCAAAAAAGTCATGTGACCACGCGACGATAACAATTCTTTTATGGCTCTTGGAGGGTCCCTGAGTAAAAGAAGGTATTATAGAAAGATCTTTAAAGAAACCCAAATCTTAGACTTAGATTGTGCAGATACAACAAAAGGTCGAAAAGAAATACAACGGCACAAGTTTATGACTTATCTTTAAAGAAGAATAATTCATTGTTTTCTGTGCTAACATTGACTAGTGGAAGACAAAGTGTATACGACTTGAGAAGCTTATGAAGCATTTATACATGATTTTTCACACTACCTATTATCTTTAAAATGTACAAATTGCGAAAATAATCTCTTTAAATGTTCGAACTTTCAAACTCTATAAATAATCAGAGTTTAGCCGGACACTAATAAAACGTGAGCTCCAAAAGTGAATGGTCACGTGCTATTTAGGTTTAGCGTGGCTAAGTTAGGTAATGCCTTTCTGCGACGAGGAGCGGGAAGTTATGCTTTACCGTTCGTCATCAACGGTATTTTGTATAACGACTAAGTAACACGGTCATTTAATAATGCAGTGTTTGTTACATACTTTCGGATTTACCACCTTAAAAAGACACAAATACTCATACCACAAACACACAAACACACAGACACACACACACACACACACACGCACGCACGCACGCACGCACGCACATACACACACGCATACAGCCATACACACATATACAAATGTTCAAAATTAACAATATAAACATCACACTGTGTTATGATTTACATTTGATTCTACGTGTTAGATAAATCAGCGTTTATTATCAATAACCTCAGTGTATTTACTGTAAGATAGCTGAATGCAATCTACTGCAACCGCTTCTTAAAATATAATACCATTTTTCTTCCACTTAGGGGGTGTCCATGGTGGTTAATTCCACATCTTTTACTGTTCCTCCACAGTCGTCCTCATTAACATCATTATCATTATATCAATTATTATACTTTAGCTCGCCTGAGCACAATGTGCTCAAGGGGAGCTTTGGTGATACCGCTTCGTCCGTCGTCCTTCGTCCGTCGTCAGTCGTCCGTCGTTCGTCGTTTGTCGTTCGTCGTTAACATTTTACACTGTGAAGACACTAGAGGCCACAATTTTTATCCAATCTGCATTATACTTTGTCAGAATGTTTGCCTGCATACAATCTTGGATGAGTTCGTTATTGGGTCACCTGGGGTCAAGAGGTAGGTCACAAGGTCAAATTATCGGAAAAAAATGTGAACAAACATGAGACCATATTTATGGCCCAATCTTTACTAAACTTGGTCCGAATGTTTGCCAACATGAAGTCTTGGAGTCGTTCGTAACTGGGTCACGTGGGGTCAAAAAGTAGGTCACAAGGTCAAATCTTAGAAAAAGCTTGTGAACACATTAGAGACCACATAAATAGACCAATCTTCACCAAACTAGGTCAGAATGTTTGTCTGCATGACGTCTTGGATGTGTTTGTAACTGGGTTTCGTGGAGTGAAACAGTAGGTCACTAGGTCAAATCTCAAAAAAACCTTATGAACACACTAGAGGCCATATTTGTAATCCAATCTTCATCAACCTTGGTCAGAATGTTTGTCTGCATGACATTGTTTATGAGTTTGTAACTGGGTCACGTGGGGTCACAAAGTAGGTCACTAGGTCAAAACTTATAAAAGCTTATGGACACACTAGAGGCCACATTTATAGGCCAATCTTTACCAAACTTGGTCATAATGTTTGGCTTCATGAAATCTTGGACGAGTTCATAACTGGGTTACGTGGGATCAAAAAGTAGGTCACTAGGTTACATTTTAGAAAAACAACTTGTAAAAACACTAAAGAGGCTATATTGATGGCCCAGTCTTCACCTAACTTGACCAGCATGTTTACCAGTATGAAATCTTACATATGTTTTGAATTGAGTCATGTGGATTCAGTAGGTTACTTGCTAAATTCTAGAAAATGTTATCAATCCAGTGGCAACACTAATGGTCCAAACTTCACCAAAGATTTCTCAAGTAAATAACTGTTAATTACTTGATGCCCGCTTTGAGCCTGCTTAAAGCCTGTGTCATCAGGTAAGCGATTAAAGGCCATCATGGCCCTCTTGTTTAAGAAATGCATCGCAGAGACCAATAATGAATTATGTTGGTCGTTGAAGACAATACATCAGACAAATGCCTGCGTAGAACCATCGGCTCAACGCACGCATACCTTCTAACCTTTAGTCCGACGCGCTGAACAAAACTCGAACCAACGCGGTGAGAGGCATTGGAAGCGAATATACCTCATGATTTTGAATTCAATGATGCGATGAGGATTATTTTCTAAAGACTGCTAACACTGAGTTTAATTATTTTATTTTTAATATGCATATGGCGATCGACGGAAAAGCAAAAAAAAAGTGCTTTGGATAACATTATCTCAATTGTAACACAATACAGTTCATGAAATTTACCACCTTAAATGGTTATAATTTCCAAGTTGACGGAGCATTTGCTAAAACTAGATACTGACGTCCAATCTGATTGCCCGGATGATTATGTATCATGATCTTAAAAGAAAGTGATCATAGGTTTCTCCAAGTTCTAAATGTAGCTAACTGTGCAGCATGTCTCATAAAATGCAGTTGGTAATGGCAAGTGGGGTGTTGTGCCTTAATTTTCACATGAACGTAAGGCACACATTAACAGCGCTTCGTAATATCAAACTAATTAATTTGTTTTCATGGTTTCAAAAATGACACAAACAGTCGGATACCACCTGTAAGCTTAATTTGATATTTTTGACACATAGCAAAATGTAAAACAATAACCCAGACTTGGTTATGCACATTGAAGGGGGTATCAGACACTTTGTATATACCAAATCTATGTAACCATGTCTGACCCCTGTTTGGGGTATTTTTGCATAATTTCTGCAGAACCAATTATACTTTAATCTCAGGTTTGAGGATTGTCATCAGTATCTCAAGTTTAGTGCAGTTAACTCGTTAATCAAGACTCGAATGTTGATTTTTCATATCTATAAATACGAACGGTAAGGATTCCTGCTATAAATAGACATCTACGTCACAGGCGATGTCGTGGAAGAACCTAAACATAAGAGGTCACGTGGTTTACTTAGTTAAAATAGCTAACTGTGCATCATGGTTCAGATAGGAAATACATGCTGTATTTACGATTGTGGCATTATGGGTCACTTTTCAGACAAGTGTAAGGCATCAATAACAGCATTTTGTGATATATGTTCTAGTAACAATAGTTATTCTAGATGCTTTCTGAAACTATTTTTGGTCCATACTGTCGGATGCGACCTTTAATGGAAGAACAAATATTAAGACATATTCAACAAGACATCACCGAATCTCTATTGTACAATCACTGACTTATTGCTGCTTACCTGGTCAGCGTTTTGCTTTGCGCTAAGGTTCCAAGTTTGAATCTATTAGTATGTATATGAAGAGGTTTTCAGTTTATGTTGTCTTAATCAATTGACTTTTTTTCTTGACATAATAAAACTGTATTCACCTAAATTTGTTTCATATCGCGTATGAAATAATCAAATGAAATTATTTATTTTAAATTTTAACAGCTCTGATTTATAACATTGGTAGCCCTGACAGCGTGAACAATCTCCTCTCAAGACTGATAGCCCAAACGTCCCACTAACTTAAACCTATGGGAGAGTGTTTTGGTGAAACCATTAAGAAGCTGGTCATTGTTTCTGCATGCCAAACAGCAAATTAAACCTTTCAGATGGAAATGGGATACATCTCCATACATATATTTTTTTAAGATGCTTAAACTCAATTCACGATTGTTTTACAATGGCAGTCATCTTCAACAATCAAAGCAGTAGTCAGTAGACCTTATTCATTGTTTTGTCTTGGTTGGGATGAAGAGCTTAATGGAGCTGGACTAATCAGCTAATCTGCGGTACGTCGTTGGTTCTAGCCATACAGTTGTGCAGGGTCTTTCGCCACCAAAATAGCAGGAAATTGCTATTATGACCATAGCGATGTATTTCTAACACAAGCAAAACTAAATATCAGCGACTTGTCCAAGTTTTTAAACACAAACCTCATAATCACTGCCACTGCAAAATCCCGCTCCTCTATTGTGTCTTCACGATGGCCTGATTTTTTGGTGTGTACATTATATCTCTAAACAAGTTTTAATCATAACAGGGATTGGTCTCCCATCAGATGTTGACATCACCAAAATAGCAGATGTTGTGTGCATTGGAGTCCTTGATCCCGCAGATAAAGGAAGAATTGATAGCAATCAACGCTTTTCTAGAAACCATAGATCTGAGTAACTAAAGCACCATTAAAGTATTTCAGTAACAAAAATCACTAACAAGTTTATACGCAATTACTATTTAATTTTTTCTTGATTTATGTGTTATCTTTTAAAGCGTTATATTAACACTTTGTTGCAATTTAATAGTTTTTTTTGTCCGTAGAACGTTTGACCATCGGTTATGTTTATTTTCCAGTGAAGCAAATTATTATTATTTGATTTTTTTTGCCTTTTCAGTTTAAATTGTCATTATTCCACACATCAACAAATATCGACAGTGGAAACAACAAAAGTGTGCAAAGGTTATGTCAGTATGTCAGACATGCAGTACCCGTTGCAAAGGCACAGTTGGATATCGTAAAAAAATGTCTGTTTCTTGGAGAAAATTGCAGTTTGTAGCAATAAAGTCTTTCCGTGACACTATGTCTACTTGTCTAGAAAAGTTCCATTGTCTCGTGATTCATAATGGTCGATGACTTTTTATCATTCACAAAAATGTTTCGGAAATAAAGCCACCGTCAGAACGATTAAGCAACACTCAATTCTTCTGAAAATAATACATCCCTACATCTCTAAACGAAACTTTGTTTTAGCATGATTTTTATGTCTTCTGTTTTTTTTTTGGAATTTTACAAAATTGTGTTGCTTGCATAGGTTTGTGACTTTATTTTGAGAATATTCCAAAATCATTGATGATTTTGTCAGTATAATTCATTTTCATAACACATATGTAATAACTGAATAAAACTTAACCAACACTGTGTTTATGTACTAATTTTTCTGAATTACTATATTTTCTTTTATTACCATCCACATTTTCCATTCGGCCATTTTAGCCATTTTTGGTCAATGACATAACAATTTGATAAAATTATTTTTTCATAAATTGTTTATGAAAGTTTTTAATTAATTTTTAAACACCTTCTCAATGAATAGGAATGGAAAAAAGTTCCACAATTATATAATTCGAACATCACTCCATAATCATCATAACTATCATTTTCTTTATCATATAGTGTATTTGCATTCTAATAATTGCCAGTGTTGTTGTTATCAGCATTATGGGATATAAAGAGAAACAGATGGAACACAATATAATGATTATTTAGGCAACATATCAATACATATTGTTCCATATCAACTGATATATTAAGCTATACTAGTACCTTTATTCCGATTACTGTTCCACTTTCTAGGTCCAGCAACTTGATACACTTATTAATTGCATCAGCAAGCATAAGTTGTGTCTCAGAGATAGCCACCATACCAGTTATGTAACATGGTCTTCTGTCTGTATCTGATTTGACAGGTATAGATGATACATCGGTACAGCCAGTTGCCGGTGAGGGCCCCAGATCTAGTTAAGTGTGAACCTCGGTTTAGTGAGCCTTTTACTTCTGCATTCTGCTGCATATCATTATCATCATCATCATCATCATCATCATCATCATCATCATCATCATCATCATCATCATCATCATCATCATCGTCATCATGATTTCCATTACCTTTATCATTAAGTTGTGAATGTCGTTTGTGTAAGCAATAAGCAAACATAATGCAATTTTGTTAGGATATGTTGATGTGTTAACATTGTGTTTTAGCGTTCAGGCAAACCGTTTGCTATAAAACCCTTCACTTCAAGAACATAATAGCAAACATTTAATTTTAAGAAAGAATGTTTGTTTTTAGTAATCCAACTAAATGTTTGAGATCGACCAATAAGGTTTGTGTTTGAGCCTTTTTCAGTCTAAAATAGCAATTTCACAAACAATTTTAAAACGCCCTTGCTAGTAAAAATTATGTCGGTGCAAGGTGTTTTTCATTTTTTTAAATTGAATGAAGACCATATGATTTTTTTACAAAAATGCGAAAATACTACAATATAATGCATTTGCTAATAATGATAATAATAAGCTAACATCAAAGAAATAATAATTAAAACATGTTGTAGGGTGATATGTACAACGTTTTAGTATGTTTCACCTTTATTTAACTTCTCAAGTCATTGTTCGTTATATATTATACCATATGCAGTAACAGCGAAGCGATACCTGGAACAGCGACGATTTATCATTTGCAAACAATTTATTAAAACTGATTCAAATTAAACAATCGGATCAAATCTAAAGTCATAACTTTTTTTTTCATTTTTTTTCTAAATGATGACTGCAGTGTGTTTGTTTCATTAAAAGTTGAGAGAGTAGAAAGCAACGAAACTGCAAATAAGAAAATATACAAGAGAGATTTCTACAACGAGCTTAAAAACGAGCTGTTTCATTGTCGAGATCAGAACTAAAAGAGAGTAAAATTGCTAAATATTTACTTTGTTAGATAAAGTCTTCGGCTGTTGTTCTAAGGTATACTCTGACATTTTTATTGACTCATACGAGATTAGTTATTGAACAATCACAAACACTTTGGAGTTGTGCGCGTGCATGAAGGTTGCGCATATAAAAACACCATAGTAGAGCTAATCACTAAACAAACACGATGCCGTATAAGATACCTTCCAGCGCATGCGTAACTTGTTGTCAGTATCTGTAAAACTTCCTTAATTGTATCACTGAAAATAGTATATTTAGTTGCAGTATGCAGTAGAGCAAGGGAACATACCTAACCGTTCCAAGGCAGATAATGTCATTCTCGGAGAATCGTATGGAGTCTCCGGTTTGGAAAAGTCCTAACAATAAAAACGAATGTCAATAAATTAGTAAACACTGTTAAGATACACATGCACGCTGTCAGCAAAACCTTCTTTTTTTGTTGCTTACTATCACTATTATATTAACCAATGGACACATAAACACTGTCATGTTTAGGCCGTATTAGAAAAGCTCACATATGGCAACTAAGGCGAAAAACTTTTTCAGTTGTATCATGAACATTAAACATAACTACAATGAATCATTGAGGTTGTACATTTTACAGTCAGCATTTGGATTGTTCTGTATAATCAAATTCATCGTACACAAGCGTTGTACTGTCTTTTGTTTTCATTCCTATATTAAAACATCTCAATTTAAATAGCTGTAAAAGATGTAGTAAATAGCCATTATCTTTTATAGTTTATTTTTCTATATGCAAAGAAGGTGATCGTTCAAGAAAAATCATTGATACAATAATAATGAAAACCCAACTGTATAACACAAACTGTTTTCTCCCCGTGTTTATTACCTATGAGTGTCTGATGTGCACGTTAAACTGTTTACACATTGAATATGGCGAGATAAGGCTATAGTACGATGAAAATAGATACATATTTTACTGTATACAAGCAGACTAGATATCCATTAATGTCTTGTTTCCGTGATAATAAATCAAGAATGTGCATTATTATTTTAAAGAAAAGAACGCAATAGAGCACGCATTACTGACTTACCTCCTTCACCGTTTCATGATCGTCACCTACATGTAACGAAACATAATGCAATTTGAAACAAAATTAGAATGTAGTGAAGCAATAGTTTAACGAATACATTAAAATATCTTGTTTTCTTAGCTAGTTTTGTTACCTTCAATTAACTTCTCAAGGCATTGTTTCTCATATTCTGTTCCCTATGCACTAACAGCGAAGCGATTCTTTGAAAAGTTATTAGTTATCATTTGAAAATTGTTTTATTAAAGCTGGTTTCAATGAAACAATCCAATCAAAACTAATGATTTGTTTCCTTTCTTTCTAAATGACGATTACTTGGTTGTTTCCAGATATGGTGAAATATTGCAAATACAACGCAATGTCCAAATAGGAAAACATAGAAGAGAAGAGTTCTAAACCGAGCTTAAACAGAGTTGTTTACGTTTGAGACCAGACATCAACGATAGTAACACCTGTACAGCTATACATCTTTGGTTTTTATTCCAGGGCCACTTTGAGATGTTGATGTACTCACACAAGATTAGATAATGAGCAATCAGCAAATATCACAGTAATATATACGTTATGGAATTTTACAGTTAATAGTAATAACATGTGCAACGCAGTTAAACGCTAAATTTAAATTTCTATATGCCTCCCATGTATGTTATGTTCCATTAAATTGAGTATGGCATGTAGAACTTGTGCGTTATTCAATTAAAGTCTGCGTTGAGGCATTATTTTTTGCATTAGTATTACTTAAATAGTTTAAAATCGTTCTTGCACAATTTTCAAATTGAATAAAATATTGATAATGTGTTGTGTGCATTATTCTTCTAAGTTATTAAACCATTGAGCAAAAAATGGCTGACAAATATTCGGTGTTTGTGTTAACACTTGTCCAAATAATGACTTACGCCGTGTCAGATATGACTTTTTGAAGCCCTTCTTGTCTTCTACGAGTATTATTGTACAACATCCTTTTCAAGGGTATAATATTTGGTAATACATTCAGTTCTCAGTAAATGGCGAAAAAGTCATGTATATGATGTTGTTGTGTTTTTTTTTTTTTTTTTTTTTTTTTTTTTGGTCGGTGATAAGATATTGTATTAATTTTATTTAACTGTGCACATCTCAAAATAAATTCATTCAATTGCATTGACATTAACAATTTACATAAACCTTGTCCAAATGTCACTCTTGTTTTAAGACTTTTAGATATGTTTATCGAAACGTTATTTACAAGAATCATAAGCGATACCTTGTATGCTTGTAGAATTGCAAAATGTATGTTTTCTTATATTTGGATTGTGTCGGTCCGATCAACTTTCCATTTCTCAGTTAAACGCCGCTATTTATAATCTCAGTTTAATTCATGAACGGAATACTTTATTGAGGTAATGTGAAGGGACGCACCACTGTTTGCATGTATGCTACTACTATAAATTGACTTTTACAGAAATGAACGTACAATTTAATACAAAGTTGATAATGTGGTGTGTCTGTTAATGAGATTGAACAATTCTGATCATTTATATTTGTTCTCAATTATTTGGTGCTGAAACATTCAACTGCAAAATGTCTATCATAATGACGGACAACTTGTCACATATGGACATTTTATTTAATTTATGAGTTACGAACTAGCAATGCTCATAATTTCTTGCTTGTGCTACAAGTTGAATGTCAATGTCTCAGCCAGCGTAATTCTTCAATTTGATCGCAAAGATGAATATGTATTTATTACAGTTTTCACTATACAATCCAGTCGTTCTTTTCTCAACTACAAAGTAGGGAAGCAGCTTTGCCTCACGTATAACAGTCCACCTATAGCTCATGTCGTTTATTTACATTTGCACAATGGCGTCCGAAACCCAAACTAGAGATTGAATATTATGGAAATCGAAATCCTTAACAGCAAACGTGTTTTTGAAATCAAAATATGATTTAACGTTTCTAAATAGTTATGTGTCTTTTGCAGAACGCCCCATGACAACCAGCAAGCAAGCGATGTTTTCAAAAGTGGCTCAGCGCAATTTCTTACACGATTTGTGTATGTGTCCTGTATGGACCAGTACAATTCTGACCGCTTATGACATGTTTACTTAAACCAAACCAGACAAAACATAAACATCAGAAACAAGTTGTGTCGTGTCACTTCCTATGGGTAGTTGAGGAATATTGCAGGCTGAGAATCGGTATTAATACCCTAACCCAATATGGCAGTTATAAGTTCGCATTTATTATTTTTATCTTAGAACCACGTTGTAACCACACAGGCATTTATTTAATTATTAGCATTTAATGTTAGTTATGTCCTTTAATTTACGCGCGTGTAGTATTTAACCAGAAATAATTTACCTACAAAATGTTCGATACACTATGTTGGTAGGTTCACAACATGTTTCGCACCAAATGCATTTTTCTGCTGTAAACAAACTTTCTTTATAAATAATATAATAATTCATTATTGAGTTGTAGTATATAGTGTAGCACGTAACTTACCTGAGCTGGTGCTTGCAGACAATGCCTGTGTAGGAAAACGCTCTCCGCCTAAAGCCGTTCTTTTATGGGGTTCCTGTAAATCCAAACACATGCAATTTAGCGAATTACTCGAGCTATCGACCTACTCATACAGACAGTTGACATAAATTTCCCATGTTTCGCTCTCAGCATCACTACACCATAATGGTACCAACTTTTGCTAGCCTTTCTATAATATTTAATCGCATACTTTTATAAGAAATGCATTATACTATCTTTATAGATACATAAGTACGGTGCATACATTATGTAAAAACTTTCATTAACGTTTTTTTTTCCAAACACGTTTTTAATGTGGCTTATTTATTTGTTATTTAAGATTTGACAAAGCGTATGGTCAAAGGCACACGAGGTAGTGTGAATTATCGTTCATGTACATTAAATACCAATGACAATATCAAAAGCACGTTTTTTTTTAAAAAAAAAAAAAAAAAACTTGTGAATTAGGCAGCCAGACCATGGCTGGTTCATGCCTTGTGACATGCCACAGATAGTTTTAGAAGGAACCATAGTCATCTTGTGTCCACATTACACTAGGTTTGCTCACGGCAAAGCATTACATTTGCCATCATTAAGAACAAAAATAGCGCGTACATGTTATTGTGTCACAGCGAATAGGCAGGCGGAAAAATATAGTGAATACTATATTTAGATTTAAAGCTGATACGTTAGCCGGGTGCTATAGTAACTTCTTATGATGGGTGTATGGTTATCCTTGTACGATTGCCACTTGTTCCTCACAAAGCAGTTTATCTTGTCAAGCATGTTAAATGTTAACACATTATTTATGCTCTGGTATAACACAATTTTATTGACTCTCGTTATCCGCACGCGTTTGCACAAGGTCACAGTACGCAGCTACTTTCAAAATGTGAAATATAATTGTATATACTGACGGCAATCTTTTGAAACTGTACACTTACTAAACATATGGCAATGGATAACATTTTAAATCGTTAAATCAGGCATTACGAAACTAAAATTACACCTTTACTATACGCACTTAGTTCAAATCAAGCAACGATGGGTTGATTTATGCAGTAGAGAATGTCAAAACATATGTATAATTAACAGTCGACATAGCAATTATTGGACTTGGTGGCGTTGTGTCGGCATTTGCCATCAACATATCTGTGAACTGACTAACTGTTGATTAATGACCTAAATCTTTAAATCGTTAAGACTGAAGATGTTACATTGTAAGTATTCGCGTGCTTTCACTTTGTATTCGCTGTGAACAGTACACTTGACATTTGAGAGACCGGGTGGAAAGTACTTGTAAAGACACTCAGGAAGCAAAATGCCGGTTACGCATAGCTTCTATTATGGCAAGTGTTGTTTTAGTTCAAGACATTACTGAAGTCGATTGGCTAGACAAACAGTTTTACGTTACAAGTCAGCGATTCTAACTGCTTCGCCACGGGCACCCCTGACTTTTTTGAATATCCATTTCTCAAAGAGGGTTTGATAGGCAGCCTGTAAACATACAATCAAGTGATCAGTTTAGGTATGTATTCCTTTATTTTTCGAGGCTCAACAGTTTTTATAACCGTCCTCCTCAGACCAATGTATAAAATTGAAATATGTAACCATCACTAATGTATTACAGTCATTTGTGACGCATGCCTTTACTAAACTTATGCTATCATTTTAATTCTACGTACATGTGTTATTTAACAAAATAATAACTACAGATAACTGAAACCTACCAACCTACTACTATGACCATGAGTTTCTTTCCATAGAGATCGGTTGCTTGTTTTGTGCCTTGTCATATTTAGAATGGATATATTTACAAATAGTCTTCATATAACACATTTTATTTAAACTATATTGATTTCGGCTATTATGCATTATTTTCAGAAAACTCAACTAGTTTTAGGTTTAGGATCGACGTTATGTAACAAAATAAAACATAGGAATCTGTTAACTATTCATTAAAGAGCTGCCCTCGTACATTACATCAAAAAAGAAAGACGCAGGTGAGAAAAGTAGGATCTAATACGAAATGTCCATAAATACTTGCACGTACTACGAATGACTCTTTTGTGACGTATACAGGTTACAATGCACCGAAGTGAAAGTTGACTAAATAATTCACATTCTTAAAATACGTTATGATAAATGCAGGTGATATTTTCAAGAAAATAACACATATATACCCTCGTGTATCTAACAGAAACCAATGTCAGTACATGCACTCGTAAGTAGAGTATAATGTTCCAAATATAGTGAGTATTGTTCAAGTAATATTGTTTTGACTACATGGTCCATCTACTTGATAACATTTACATTCGCATTCCACAACCAAATATCACATCCGTCATCCGTGTATCTATCAGTGCCTAAAGTCATTAGGTGTAAACATTATTAATGTTTATCAAACCATAAACGGTGAGATATTGTTCTGTTAGTCACAGGAACAATAACTGATAACTAAGTGATGGATTTTGTTTGTTGTCCTCTAAAGCATTTTGACATGATAATGTTATGTGAAGTATTAAATGGTTTGAGCAATGCATACAGCATGTTTCGGAATTGGCGAGAGATATATACCTGGACAATTCGACCTCGTTTATTTAATCAACATTTAGAGCAAGAAAGGCTAAAGCGTTTATCTATAGGAACATGTTACACAGACTCTGTTATTATTACATCCTGCAATATATAAATTACTATCATTGTAAGTGTTTCTTGTGTTCTTTTGGGGCAACTACAAATACTACAGCATATTAATAAGCAAATATGTTTTATGCTTATTATTGCAGTTGAAAATAATGACAATGGTTTATAAGATATATAACATATATGAACATTGAAACTAGCACTCGCCTATGGTATAAACATACTGGGCAGTTGTAGAAGTGACCACAACACTAAGGCAAGGCAGTGCAGCCCTACACCTAACAACTCTATCCAACACTTCATAAGCGTATCATCTTTAGTATTGTGAATTATCCATACCTTGACGGTGATTCACCTCGTGCTACCTCTTATGGTATGTACATATCACAACTTACAAGGTCTGCACGAGTTTGTACTAAAGTAGAAGATTTCAATGCTAGAAGCTGTTTATTTATTCTAAAATGTTACAGCAAGGGTTTCGTTTTCATAAATTAAGAAAGGTTAGGTTTTTTTTTCAAAATTCTTTCACAACAATGGTTTTATTGCTTCTAAGTATAATAGCAGTATGAAAACACTTATGCATAAGCCATCCTTCATTTTATGGAAACATTTTATACAAGTTAACGGAAATTAAGGGTCTCAATAACTTTTCTGACCACTTTACAAAACTTATCAGAAAATGTATTGCAGACGGTTACAACCCGGGAATCCTTCGTTGTACTGCATTGCATGCAATTGACCCGTTTACAGTCAAGAACTTGCATTGCTTTTAAATTACACGATAACCTGACAGGTCGTTGAAACTATATGAAAACAGTGACTTAAAGCCATAATTGGACGGTTTCTATTGGAATTCTAGTCTTTTCATCTCTCCAGTCGGCCCTTTATAGGTGAGACAACTTGAGCAGTCTCCATACCCTTTACGTGAGATTGCACAGTAGGTATAACATCGGGATTTTTAGTAACTTTCTTACATATATGCCAACTGCGTATAAATCCTCGGCTTTTCATGAACTGTTTTTTTAACTTATTCGCGCTTAACAATACTACAATTTATTTTTGGTAGGTTGTTTGCTAAATTTCGATGTTTTCTTTATATTTTTTTACGTTTCACTTTCGACACTTTTGGAACATGATGTCGTGTCATTATATGCCATATTTAAATTGATCTTATTATATATCAGCGCTTGGGCTGTTTTATTTTTTCTTATTATATATCAGCGCTTGGTCTGTTTATTTGTTCCTATACTATCTTATAATATATCAGCGCTTGGGCTGTTTTATTTCAAACTAATCTCTCGTTTGGAATTTTTATTTTTACGTTGCCGAGGCTTGTGTCTACTGTGCATAATGTAAACATTTTTAATGTTTATTTTATTACTAAATATTATGTATGTATATAAGTTCATTGTATCTATTCTAACTCCCGATGCAGGTGCTTACTGTTAGTTGTTTTAATTTGACGTGATGTTGTTATTTACACTGTTTGTTTGCTAGAAAAACCTTCTGGAAGTGCGAGGTTGGAGCGCTCCACAAACCAGGTTTAAGCACCCCAGTTCGCCCTTTTGCCGATTGACCGTTCCAAGGCGGTAACTGATGTGTTTTTTCTTTATGTGTGTTATATATCGTCTCTATGTTTTTGTCACATTAGCATTTACCTTGTTTGCCTTTGTCTACTGGTAGATAAAATTTAAATATCTGTGGACATTTTGATATAACCATTTCCTATTTACATATTGTTTATATGCCTGATCTTATTGCATTGTTTTATGTTGCGTTGAATTCAAATTGTTGAATGAACTCAATTTCCCAAACTTGTGTGTTCTCAGTATTACAAATGTTTTGATACCATAGGCTAACGGTGTGATATTAGTAATATGATAAAACTATGTTTGACGATGAGTTTAACAAAACAATAATGGCAGAGGTACTCTTAAAATATTCATTTCGTAAAATACAATATGGAGATATCTCATTCGTCTTAATATGTATATGTTTCCTTTTGGCTTTATATAGGTATACACATGTTTTTGACTGCTAGTCAATTGTAAAACTTCACAGTTAATACTATGATATGTTAAATGGATAAACGAAAATTATTAAATAAGGGAAAGAGATGCTGAATTCTCTGTGATGTGTGTTTAGTGTAAAAAACTCGAATCAGATAATTTTAAAACATGATTAATACGTTAGGAAGTGATATTAAATCATATTGGTATAATATAATGCCAACATGCAAACTATTTTGCCAAGTATTACACTTACTTATACTTGTGCTTGTAACTCATATACGGATATTAAACAAACAGTGATGACTTACCTCAACTTTAGGTGCGTCATCTAGATGAAAAAAGAAATGTTTAGAGGTGAAATCACAGTCTATCTTTGCTAAGGCAAACTATTTAATGACATCACTGTTTTGTAAGCTACATATTTCTTGTTTATACATTGAGGTGATACTTTTGTATGTATTTTTAATCCGACAACTAACTGTTGTCATCATACCACCGTTAGCTGCTACTTTAATCCTGTGTATATATACAGCAAGTCACGTTCAATATAACTGATTTTGTCCTCAGTAATACTACGCAGCACATGCGTATGGTTTGGCAAACTTTATAAACTATATAGTTCCACGGTTCGGCTTCACTTCCAAATCTTCCTATCAATAAAACCGATTGATATAGAAGTAGTCAATACTTAGATACAAACAAACACTATAAACAAAACCCTCTTAATTTAGGAGCAGCATAACTACAACATCAAACAAATGAACACAAACACAGGTATGTCTAACCCCCATTAAAATATGCATATGGCTTATATGTCGAACATCTGTTTCAGTGTTATCTCAAATATTAAATGCATTTACAATCAATAAGTGCACCTCTGCTGGCAGGCAATACCAGATAAGTTCCTTCACTTGACATTCTCATTTTATAATATTCTCGTCAATCCAAACACATGTTATTTAGTTATATACTTCCCATAATAAACACACGTACTGGATCCTTTTTCATCTGTCAGTCGGAGCCATCAAGCAGTTTACACAGAAACAGATCAAAGCGAACAATAAAATCAACCCTTAGGCTCCAGAGGCCGTATTGGTATGCATGCAGTATCAAGCAGTATTGTTCTTATTGACATGTATAACGTTTTCTGTCAATATATTTAATCGAGTTATGTTTTTTACAAAAAAGCTGAATGCACCATATAAACATAGACACTGGTGATCATTTGCAACATTTATTTACCTATTGCTCTTGTCCCAACCACAATATTGCAGCGTTTTCGACTGATGGCTTTCTTAAAATTAACATAATTGCTTAGCAAAAAAAAAAACTATTTAAAACGTTTAACAATCTAACGTTAATGATTGCTTGTTTTGTGCTTCCTCGTTGTTTAAATGCATACCTTGCCAAAATGTCTGTCTTACAGCGCAAATTTACTTAAGCTATATCGAATGTGTCTAGTTAGTTTTCTGTCAGAGAAATCAATACACGTTTTAAATGTACAAAGTTTTTATTTTAACAGAGAATTTAAGAGTTGATGTTTAAAGTAGAAAAACACATGTTTAGATATGATCCAATACGGCAGAATTGTAAACATTTGAACAGTATACGAATAACAGCTGTGTGACGTAATGAGTTTCTCAGCTTTTTGACGGCCAATGCAACCTGATTTCTCATCTGATTGTCACATGTGTTATCTCTTATAACTAACAGTTACCAAATTCAGTGCATGTACACGTGAGCAATGTCTAACATTCCAATTAAGTCATTATTTAAACTAACATACACAAAAACATACATATCCAAAAGTTAGGACTTTTATCGTCTTAAATATGAGTGATTTGAAAGTATGTAATTGTCCAAACTCTGTCAATAATGTTATTTCATTTCCATCAGCATTGCAGTATAATGATCTGTTTCCCATCTTAATTATGTCAGGAGTGAATTTGATAAGTTTTCGTAAACCAAATAGTGTAATGATTTTCTTGTTTTCCTTCTGTTTCATTGACGCGGTATTAACACTAAACTAACTCATATGACTTAATAGTTGTTTACCAAGGTTTGTGTATCACACACATCAAAACAATGTGTTGATTAGGTCCATACTTAAAATTATGTATCTTTCTGCAAACATTTATGACATATTATGACAGCATAAACGCTGTCAACAAACCATTGTAGAGACGAATCGTGTAGATGTTGTGCCTAAAACAGCTATGTGTTAAACAACAGTTATCAACATGAAGTAAGGAAATGCATACTTGATGCCCGTAACAGTATATCTATTGTAATATTCTCAAACGTTTTTAAGAATACCAAGCACATTAAAGTCATGGAAATATGTCCTTTTATGTGGTCTCTTTGATCAGGTTTCACACTGTGATAACAGCAAGTATTTTCTTGGGTTGGAGAAAGGAACTGTGGCGTGGGATGGATCTATTTAGCTGGACTCAGCCACATACTGCATCGTTATCAGGAATGGTTTGGGGATAAGAGCGCTACTGACAAATGGCAGTGTAGTAAGATATGTACATCAAGTGTGAGTAAATGTTTTACGATTTCACCCCTCTCTCTCTCCTACGACATATCTGTGTATAATAAACTAATCAAGTATACATGTGTGATCGCACAGGGTGGTGCAATCTGATGTACTCTAAAGAAGATATTCCCAATACCTTTATTATTAGTACTATTATTTGTGATATGCGGTGAGGCATGGACTATTACCTGTTCTTCTTTGAGTAGATATTTCTTTTGGAAGGCACACTTTGCCCAAATTCCGGCGTTCGATAGTTTTCTGTAAAGAATATCACATGTCATTTAGTAATGCACTAAACTAGGTCTTGAAACATATTTATATTGTCAGGATTGATTATTCACATATTCATGCTACCTTAGAACAAAGTAAATGCATTGATGTAAATTATAAGACCGTATGACTTACTATATCCAGATCGTTTTATTTACATACTACTGGTTGCTTTCCATATACTTTTAATGTGCTTACCAGATGATTTCTTTGCTACTCATTTTGGTTTCTAATTCTCGCGTTTCATCTTGCTTTATTTGCTGAGAAAATGATGTTATTTTATAAGTCACAAAAACTTACAATCTTGATAATGTCACTGAACATTCGTAACATCAAAACTTCATAGTACTATCATAGTATCAATAGAAAAAAAAACATCTTCATAAGAGTTCAGGCATTCGTCAGTAAGTGCACATTTTATTGCTCGATTTTTATGTGCATTCAAATATGCTTATAAATTCAATGGCAGGATGTTCGTTCGTTGAAAAGCACTTCTTTTGTAGATTTGCTTATTGCTTCTGAATTGGAATGTTTAGCAGTTTACATTCAATGTGTTCTTGGCAGGTTGCCTTAGGCATGTATGAACATAATCAATATTCCATTTTAACTTTTGTGTAATACTTTCATATTATGTAATAGTGTAATACTTTCAGATTATGTAATAGATTATATCTTTTATTGTTTGGTAACTTCCGGACGTTTAATCAGTATGTTTTGCAAGATATTAATAACAAGAAGATAATGTAGAAATCTGCATGTCATGGTCCTGTTTCTGAATATTAATCATTTTTTTAAGCAACAATTAAGCAAATGTTATCTAAAAAAACAAGTAAAATGCATTATAAATGCATTCATCTCAGTTATGAATGTCTCTTACATTTGAAGATGCCCTGTGTTTCTTTATTGAGGTAATTTTCCGTCTTACTATTATTTTTATTGTACAGATTGATTTACATATATATAAAGCACTAATATCTTATCTAGAACTAGAAGTAAAAACAATGTTTCTAGATTAGGCCTCACATAAAATGTTAGTCTGCTTAAAATGCATACATACCAGACGTTTCATCGGTCCCTCATTGCGTCTTTTTTCTAGATCTCGTTCCATCTGATACAGTGTATTTTGAGAAAATAAAGATATTTATCAAGTCACACAAACGTACTATATTTATAAACTAAGTGAACATTCCTAACATCAACATATCATAGTAATATCATAGCATCAGTACAAACCAAGCCATCATTAGAGGACAATCATTCGTCAATATGTGTACCTTCCATAAGTTGGTGTGCAAATTATGCGTATATATTCACTCGCAGGATTCCTTTGTGGAATTGTTATTCTGAATATGGAAATTTTGCGGTTTAATTTCACAGTGAACAGGGCTAGGTGCCTAAAGCATTTATGAACATTTTCATTTGTCCATATTTACTTTAGGGTATTTTTTCTCTCTTATTGAGTATACTTTTTCTTTATTGTCTGTTAATGTTCGTGCATTGTATCATTGTATTTTGCGAAAGTTAATAAAAAGAACAATGCCGAAATTTCCATTCACTGTCCTGTTTCTGAATATTAATCAACACTTTTAAAGCACCTATTTGCAAATGCGATCTAAAGAACAAATAAAATAAATGCAAGTATAACTTCATAGTTTAAAGTCTCAATTTAAGCCTGGGTTGTTCAATACCATATGTATTTGCTATATCTTAATGCAGTAGAGTAATAAATCTATGTTATGAATTTCTCTTACATTTGAAGATCCCCTGCCTTTCTTTATCTAACTAGTTTTCCTTCTTGTTATTTATTTATATATTTATGATTACGTTACATATACTTTAAACATAAAGCACTTACATCTTATCTAGTAGTAGAAGTTAACAAAATGTGTTTATAGTGTGGGCCCATGTTAGTGTGCTTACAATGCATACATACCCGAAGTTTTCTCAGCTCCTCAATCTGTTTTTCTAATTCTCGTTTTTCTTCTTTCTGTATTTGTGGGGAAAAAAATATCTAACAAGTCACACGAACGTACTATATTTTTAAACTCAGTGAAAAGTCCTTACTTAAAAGCATCATAGTAATATCATAGCATCAGTACACACCAAGCCATCATAAGAAGTACGTCATAAGTCAATATGTCCACCTGTCATTGCTCGTAACTTGGTAGGCGATATAAGTATGTTTATACAGTAAATCGCAGGATGTTTGGTCGTTTATGTAATCACTTCCTTTGTGTAATTGTCTATTGCTTCTGATAGGGATTTTTGCAATTTATTTTCATAGTGAATAGGGCAGGGTGCCTTAAGCTTATATGAACATAATCATTTTTCCATAATAACTTTTATGATATATTTTATTTTATGTTATGCTTCAAATAAAGATAATGTAAAAAGTTGCATTTCTAGTCCTGCTTGCGAATATATATCACAACTTTAAGAGAACCTTTTTGATACAATTGATTACGTTTTTATGTTCAAATTTAAGTACGTGTATGAACTGTCATAAACATTTTATTTCTAAAACTACTGCCTTTCCTGTTATTCATAGATGACGTACTGACCTTGGTAGTTATCATTATCTTATTATATGCATTGTGATGAATTGCCGTTAAGAAAGACTATTACTGTAAACAATGTCCACCTTTGACTGTCTCAGCACAATGGTATGCATTTACGACATAATATAAAGCATTGGCTAAATGTATTTACAGTCCACCAGTATATTTGGGACTTCAATGTAAACTAAATATTTGTCCTACCTTTGTTGGAAATTCATGTTCTGTACTCTTGAAGCACCTAGTTTGTAAATGCTATCTAAAGAACAAATAAAATAAACGCAAGTATGACCTCTTGGTTTAAAGTCTCAATTTAAGCCATGATTGATTATTACCATATCTATTTGCTATATTTGAATACATTCACTTCATAAATCTAAGTTATGAATGACTCTTACATTTGAAGATCCCATGTGTTTCTTTATTGAGTAGTTTTCCTTCTTGCTATTTATTTATATCTTACCGATTGATTTACATATACTTTAAACATAAAGCACTAACATCGTATCTAGAAGTAGAAGTTAACAAAATGTGTTTATAGTTTAGGCCCATGTTAGTGTGTTTAAAATGCATACATATCAGGCGTTTTCTTAGCTCCTCTTTCTTTTTTCTAATTCTCTTTTTTATTTCATTCTGTATTTGTTGAGAAGACAAAACATAAAGTTTTCTAACAAGTCACACGAACGTATTATATTTATTAACTCAGTGAACATTCCCTTCAAAGCATCATAGTAATCTCATAGCATCAGTACAAACCAAGCCATCATTAGATGTCAGACATTAGTCAATATGTCACCCTGTCATTGCTCGTAACTTGGTAGGCGATATATTGTTTATAAAGTAAATCGCAGGATGTTTGTTCGTTAGAAAGTAATCATTTCTTTTGTGTAATTACTTATTGTTTCTGAATAGGGATTTTGGGGGGTTTTATTTTCACAGTAAATAAGGCTGGGTGCCTTAAGCATATATGAACATAATCATCTTTCCATAATTACTTTTGTTTAACATTGTTATTGTTTTATGTTACTTTTTTTTTTTAAATTAAGATAATGTAGAAAGAGGCATTTCTAGAAACCATAGATCTGAGTAAGTTAAGCACCATTAAAGTATTTCAGTAACAAAAACCCCTAATAAGTTTATACATAATGACTGTTTAGAAATTTCCTTATTTTTTGTTTTATCTTTTAAAGTGTAATATTACTACTATGTTGCAATTTGATAGGTCTTAGAACGTTTGACCATCAGTATGTTCATTTTCCAGTGAAGCAAATTATTGTTATTTATATAACTATGATTGTGCCTTTTTAGTTTAAATTGTCGTTATGCCACACATCAACAGATATCGGCAGTGAAAACAACAAGTGTGCAGTTGTTTTGTCAGTATTTCAGGCATGCAGTACTCGTTGCGAAGGCACATTTGGAGATAGTAGAAGCATGTCTGTTTCTTGGAGAAAATTGCAGTTTGTAGCAATAGAGTCTTTACGTGACACTATGTCTACTTGTCAAGAAAAAATCCATTGTCTTTTTCTCGTCATTCTTTATAGTCGATGACTTTATCTGTGTTTACAAAAATGGTTTGGAACTAAAGCCACCGTCAGAACGATTAAGCAACTCTTAATTCCTTTGAAAATAATACATATCTACATCTCTGATCGAAAATATGTTTTAGTGTGATATTTATGTCTTCTGTTGTTTTGGAATTTGACAAAAATGTGTTGCTTGCATAGGAATTTGAATTTATTTTGAGAATATTCCAAAAATCACTGATGATTTTGTCAGTATAATTCATTTTCATAACACATTTGTGATAACTGAATAAAACTAAACAAACTGTGTGTTTATATACTCATGTATCCTGAATTTCTATGGGTTTTTTACTACCATCCACATTTTCCATTCGGCCATTTTGGCCATTTTGTGTCAATGACATAACAATAGATAAAATAATTTTTTTTAATTTGTTAATGAACGTTTTTAATTATTAAACACCTTCTCAATGATAAGGAATGGAATGAGTTCCACAATTCTATAATTCGAAAATCACTCCATAACACTTGCTCTTAAAAGTCGATCATCATCATCATCATCATCATCATCATCATCATATTCTTCTTCTTCTTTTTCATTATCATCATTATCATCACCAAAATTATCATTTTCCTTATCCTATGTTGTGTCTGCATTCTACTAATCCCCAGTGTTGTTGTTATCAGCTTCATTAGATATAGAGAGAAACAGATACACACTATCTTAAATATTTATGCATATTGTTCTATATGAACCGATACCTTAAGCTATAGTGGTACCTTAAATCCTCGTGGAAGCCCCAACATATACCTAGTATGTTCATCAGCAAGCATACGTGGTGTCTTAGAGGTAGCCGCCATTCCAGGTTTGTAACATGGTCCTTTGTCTTTATCGGATTTGACAGGTATAGTTGATACATAGGAACAGACTGT
The DNA here is from genome assembly GCA_007844125.1 of Sinonovacula constricta. Taxonomy (NCBI): domain Eukaryota; kingdom Metazoa; phylum Mollusca; class Bivalvia; order Cardiida; family Solecurtidae; genus Sinonovacula; species Sinonovacula constricta. Next base: position 3,545,837 of record CM017564.1, read on the forward strand.
TGCCGGTGTGGGCCCAAGATCTAGTCAAGTGTCAACTTCGGTTCAGTGAGCCATTATCATCATCATCATCATCATCATCATCATCATCATCATCATCATCATTACCTTTATCATTATGTTCTGAATGACGTTTGTGTTTGCAATAACCAACATATACAACGGTTGTGTGATAAACATCAAATATCCAAAAGTTAAGAACTTTAATATGAGTTATGTGAAAGTATGTAATTGTCCAAACTCTGTCAGTGTTCTCAATAATGTTATTCCATAGCCGACAGCATGACAGTGTAATTTTATCTTTCCTATCTTATTTATGTCCTGAGTAAATTTAATAAGTTTTCGTAAAGCAAATAGTTGCATAATTTTCTTATTTTCCTTGTGTTTCAATGACGCGGTATTTACACTTAACCTACTCATATGACTCAATATTTGTTTACCAAGGTTTGTGGATCACACACATCAAAACAATGTGTTGATTAGGTCCATACGTAAAATTGTGTAACTGTCTGCAAGCATTTATTAACGCTGCCAACAAACCATTGTTGTGTAAGGAAGTAAGGAAATGCATACATGAAGCCCATAACAGTATATCTATTGTAATATTGTCAAACGTTTTTAAGAATACCACGCACATTAAAGTCATGGAAATATGGCCTTATCTGTGGTCTCTTGTATCAGGATTCACACCGTGATCACAGTAAGAATTTTCATGGGGTAAAGAAAGGAAGTGAGACGTGGGGTGGATCTATTAAGCTGGACACAGTCCCAGACTGCATCGTAATCAGGAATGGTTTGGGGATAAGAGCGCTACTGACAAATGACAGTGTAGTGAGATATGTACATCAAATGTGAGTAAATGTTTTACGATCTCACCCACTCTCTCTCTAACCTACGATATATCTGTGTATAATAAACTAATCAAGTATACATGTGTGATCGCACAGGGTGGTGTAATTTGTTGTACTCTACAGAAGATATTCCCAATACCTTTATTATTAGTACTATAATTTGTGATATGCGGTGAGGCATGGACTTTTACCTGGGCTTCTTTGAGTAGATATTTCTTTTGGAAAACTCCGGCGTTCGATAGTTTCCTGTAAAGAGTATCACATGTCATTTAGTTATGCACTAAACTAGGTCTTAAAACGGGTTTAAAGTCCCAATGTAAGCCAGGATTGATTATTTACATACTTATGCTATCTTTGAACAAAGTAAATGCATTAATGCAAGTTATAAGACCGTATGACTTATTTTATTCAGATTGTTTTATTAACATATTACTGGTTGCTTCCCATATACTTTTCACATATAACATTAACAACTTATCTAGAAGAAGTTAATAACTTGGTTTATAGTTTCCGCTCATGTTAATCTGCTTACAATGCGAACATACCAGATCTGTTCTTAGCTACTCATTTTTGTTTCTAATTCTCGCGTTTCATCTTGCTGTATTTGCTGAATAAAGGAAGTAAGTATTTAAGTCATAATAACTTACTATATTTATAAAGTCAATTAAAATTCGTAACATCAAAACTTCATATTAATATCAATGTATCAACTGATATAACACCATCATAAGAGGTCAGTCATTCGTCAGTATGTGCACCTTTCAGTGCTCAAAATTTGGTTTGCAATACAAGTATGCTTATAAATTCATGGCAGGATGTTTGTTCATTAAAAAAACACGTCTTCTGTGGATTTACTCATTGCTTCTGACTAGGAATGTTTAGCAGTTTACTTTCAACGTGCACTTGGCATGGGGCCTTAGGCATATATGAAAATAAGCATTATTTCATATTAACTTTGGTGTAATATTTAATGCGTTTATTTTATCTAATAGAATGTTTATGTAATTGTTTAATAATTTTCGGACATTTAATCAGTATATTTTCTAAAAGTTAAATAACAAGAAGATAATGTAGAAATCTGCATGTCAAGGTCCTGTTTCTGAATATTAATAAAAAACGTTTTAAGCAACTTTTTAGCAAATGTTATCTAAAGAACCTGTTCAATACAAGAAAGTATTACCTCAATTTAAGCAAGGGTGAATAATAACATATATATTTGCTGTATTTGAATGTAGTAAATTCATGTAAATTCATTGATGTATGTTATGTATCCCCCTTACATTTAAAGAAATTAAGTTTTATTTTATTCTAGATTGTCTTCTTTTTTCTATTTGTTTATCTCTTACTGATCGCTTTCCATATACTTTTCACATACAACATTGGCAAAATATCTAGACATCTAGATAAGTAAGTTAACTTTTGTTTATAATTTACACCAATGTTAGTGTGCTGACAATCCATACATACCAGACGTTCTTTCAGCTTCTTAATCTGTTCTTCCGATTCTCGTTTTTCTTCTTGCTATATTTGTTGAGTAAATAAAAGTTACTTTACAAGTTAGCAGACCGTACTATACTTCTAAATTAATTGAACATTCGTAACATCAAAACATCACAGTAATATCATAGCATCAGTGCAAATCACGCCATCATTAGAGGTTCAAACATTCGTCAATATGTGAATAAGATGGTGTGCAATAAAAGTGTGCTTATACATTCAATCGCAGGATTCCTTTGTGGAATAGCTTTTTGCTTCTGATTAGGGAAGTTTTCGAATATATCTTTGTCTCTATCGTCTGTTAACTATCGTGCATTTCATCAGTATATTTTGCGAACGTTAAATAAAAAGAAGATAATGCAGAAAATTGCATTCACTGTCCTGTTTCTGAATACGAATCCACACTTTTAAAGCACATATTTTGCAAATGTTATCTAAGGAACAAGTAAAATAAACGCAAGTATGATCTCATGGTTGAAACTCTCTATTTAAGCCAGGGTTGCTCAATGCCGTATGTATTTGCTATATCTGAATGTAGTAAAATTATTAATTTAAGTTATGAATGACTCTTACATTTGAAGATCCCCTGTGTTTCTTTATTTAGGTAGTTTTGCGTCTTTTTTGTGTATCTTACTGATTGGTTTACATATATTTTAAACATAAAGCACTAAGATCTTATCTAGAAGTAGAAGTTAACAAAATGTGTTTATAGTTTAAGTCCATGTTACTGTGGTTAAAATGCATACATACCCGAAGTTTTTCCAGCTCCTCAAACTTTTTTTTCTAATTCTCGTTTTTGTTCAGTCTGTATTTGTTGAGAAAATAAAGTTATCTTACAAGTCACACAAACGTACTATATATATAAACTCAGTGAACATTCCTAAATTCAAAACATCATTGTAATGTCATAGCATCAGTAAAAACCAAGCATTCATTAGAAGTCATACATTAGTCAATATGTCCACTTGTCATTACTTGTAAGTTGTTAGGCGATAAAACTATGCTTATAGAGTAAATCGCATGATGTTTGTTCATTAAAGTAATTACTTCCTTTGTGTAATTGCTTTTTATTTATTTTTTACAGTGAATAAGGCAAGGTAAGCATAACTAAACACAATCATCTTTTAATAATATTTTTTTGTGTTATCATTGTTTATGTTATTTTTTAAAAATAAAATATAATGTAGAATGTTGCATTTCATTGACTTGCTTGTTAATATTTATCAAAACTTTTAGAGCACCGTTTTTTTGCAAATGATATCTAAAAAGCAAGTAAAAGAAAGGTGATTTTGACATGACATATTGATACATAAATTGCAACAAAAAGAAAGGAAATAATAAGGTTGTTAATTTGTGTCCTTTAGTAAAAGTTTTGTACAATTGGTGGCGTTTTTATGTTCAAATTGAAGTACATGTATTAACAGATGTAAACATTTAATTTCTTAATCAACTACCTTTCCATTTATTCAGAGATGACGTACTGACCTTTGTAGTTATCATTAAGGTATGATGTGCATTGTGATGAATTGCGGTTAAGAAAGACTATAAATATAAAAAACAAAACGTTGACTGTCTCAGCACAATGGTATGAATTTACGTCATAATATAAAGCATTGGCTAAATGTATCTACAGTTCACCAGTATCATTTACAAAACGTGTTGATTATACACAACTTGATGGTATGGTCGGAAGTAAACTTGTTAGACTTTAACCTTGTCGGTTAGTTTTACGAATATTACTAAAAGTGTAAACAGTATTAAAATGTGGTCTACGACGTAACAAAAGCACACACAGTAAAGACACCGAGACGACACATTATGCAAATGAAGAAAATTCAATGTCATTAACTTGGATGTTCAGTCAATAAAATGACTAAATGCGTGCTTAAGTTCAAATACAGTTTTCTGATTCCTCTGTAAAAATTCAATTGTGCATGTGATGATATTTTAGAAACCTTAGTTGTCATTTCTTGCTTTAATTGACTTTATCTGGCTTATTAAATAGCTGTGCTCACAATACACTAGTTAGACTGCTACACTTTGTGTCAAGGTATAAACAATGAGAATCTCAATCTAATTAATTAGTTTACATTAGTGTTATAAAGCAAAGGCACACGATGTATTTAATTTACAATTAGTTTAAATTCATGGCTAATGGAAACTAAACAACCAGGTATCAGGGCAAATATTTACGTGCATACGACCTAAGTTAGTATTCCATACTTAAATGTAAAGTTTTATTTATTTATTTATTTATATTATCATTTATATTTTCTCTTTATGTCAGTTCATTATGTGGACACACATACATTTAGTATGTTACTATAGCATTTATATGTGCTTGAAGGTCTGGACGTAAACTATAATCTGCTTTCTGAAGCAAATAGTATATAATTTTCAACAATGCATACCACTTTGGCCAATTCCTCAGTCGTTTGTCTTAATTTTTGACTTTCATCTGTCAGCTTTTCAATCTATGTAAAGGAAGAAGCCATTACATAAAAAAACATGTACAGGTGTGTGACAAACAGTTAAAAAAAGATAAGTCAAATATTAAACCTATTGGCATATGAAGTAAATTACTTTATTATTCAATGTGTTACGAAAGATGCATCGCGATCGTATTGCCTTTAAGAAATAGAGATGAAACAACGGTTTAAACAAAGAGTAATTACACTAAAAATAGTGTTTATATGTTAATCGAAACAAAGACATTCCTTATATTGTAATAATACATATACATATATATATATATATATATATATATATATATATATATATATAGAGAGAGAGAGAGAGAGAGAGAGAGAGAGAGAGAGAGAGAGAGAGAGAGAGAGAGAGAGAGAGAGAGAGAGAGAGAGAGAGAGAGAGAGAGAGAGAGAGAGATGTCTTCCCTTATAAGTGATCAGCCCCATATCCTTTGTGGTATAGACGTGTTGTGCTTTGTCCCCACTATTTGAAGACTTTGTGTAGGCATCAATGTAATGGCCAGTCTGCATTGGAAATTGTTACACTTGCTGTCATTATAAACGTCATCACAAACCAAAGAAATCAATGATAAGCATGCTAGAGCATTCATAGAAAAATTTCGTCCTACCTTTGCTCCAAATTCATGTTCAGCACCTGAATAAAAAGAAAATGCAATTCAAATCACAGTAATGAAAAATGCGTAAAAATGTTGTCTTATGTATGATTGTTTACACTCTTCATCCAAATGATTTAATGCCTTAGATTTCAGTTAGCCAATTTAGATTAACACGTACGTGTTATATATTTTGAATCTGAATGTTTACATTCGACATAAAGTGACAACAACTACGTCGTTCCAACTCTTTATTTTATCAATATTTACTTTAGGTACACAATTCTAGAACACGATGAGCAATTACAATATTTAGAAAACATGTAAGTATTGCATTGTGTTGTTATATTTGCCGTTACTGACGTGTTCGCACTAAGTGTTTTTGGCGCCTGCTTTAATTGTATTAAGTTTTTTCTAAATACAAAATTAAGAAAGACGTATATGATCCCAAAGATTTACAACAATAACTTTAATACCAATGCTTTACAAGATGCAACTTACTTTGTTTTATCGGTGTGATCTCCTGTCCAGATGGCAATCTTGCCAATTTATTCTCCATATAAATAATATCCTGTACATATATAAATAGCATTGTCATTTGTGAACATCTGTTTTTCTAAAATAGGGTCAATGTGATAATTAACAACATGTTATACACACACATGCTTTAAAACGAAAACGACCTGAAATGTATGTGTTTCGATTCATTTTTTATGAGTTAATGTACTAAAACCTTTATGTTACACTTGTATTCGAAGAAATATGACATTTTGCTTTCCGTCCAGTTATACATAGTAGCATTTGCAATAATTTACTTGTAATGTATGACTCCGAACTATGTTAATTGACCATATAAATACATAAGACCTTGGCTTATGGAATAAAGCTCTGTATTGGAGAGACCCAGATCCGAGTCACGATCCAGACATTTAAACGTAGTCCTTCGCCATACGAAGCTAAATCGCGTGCAACATTAAACTATCAGAGATCAAGTAATACAAGTAAACAGTTTACAATTTTAAGCAGAAACTTGACCACAATTACTTACAATGACGTTAAAACAAATCTCAGTTTAAATATGTTGAAGTACCTGAAGTTGTTCTTTCGCCTGATCACATTTGTGTTTATACGCTAGTCTAGCGCCAGGAAGCCATCCCTGAATCAGTCTCACGACCATAGAGTGTAGAAGTCTAACATCACCTGTTCTTAACTGATTGTGATGGAAAACATGAGTTTGTAAATAATATAGATACAATATTCAGGACTTACATACAGTGTATGAGTACTATTATATTGAAATTGGATTTGAAAATGAGGTGATCCAAGCAAGCGAGTTGTATATAAGTGCTATTGCTTTAAGCGATATATAAACTAATGTTGTCTTTTTCAGCAGAGGTATGACAGTATTACATCAAATGGCAATAATATTGCAAGATCGCAAACGCTGCATGCACATGATTTGAAAGCCTACCTGTTTAATGCTTTCAATTGCTTCACTAACTTCGTCCGTGCTTTTTAATGACTTGATGTGTTCTAGGAAGTCAAGAATCACATCGATGTTGTTTTCCATCTCTTGCTGGCTTATGCTCATTGTAGCTGGGTGCATTGTCCTGTTTCTCACCTTTCTTTGCTGTTAAAAGGTGCTTATTATTGGTATGATTTCTGAGTAATAACACAGTGTTTAAGGGTATTTTATGAAATTATGTTCCAACGTAACATAGGAACAGAAATAATGGCATGTAGCAATCTACATATCAATGTACACACAAGGTATTCACGCACAAACTTACAGCAGAAAAAAGATTATCGCGTTATGAATGCGTTTACTCCCTTTATATTAGCGTTTATTTTAACTACAATTAAAATAACACGCACATGTATTAATTCAGATTCAGCTTCCTTGTTATACATAACAATTTATATATATACTATATGCATAAATATGCATGTGTGTTTATGCGTGTGTGATTGTATATGTCTAACAAGTTCAAATAAATGCCACAACACCTTATAGAAAAGAACATGTGTTACTTACATCATCGATTTTTTTTTTCGCCAAAGATCTGCATCAATGGCTTGCAGCGCTTAACAATGGTACAGAGGGCCGCTATATCGCACTCTTGAAAATCGTGTATGTCACATCTCATCCAATCTTTGAGAAACAGACGAACAAATTGAAATGGCGACTTAAGCCACTGCTGGGGATCGGTGCCTTTTAACATTTGATAAAAATTGACGGAATCTGAAGTGTGTCCTTTGATAATGTTTAAAAGATTCTGGCAGGCGACTATCGACCCAGGACACAAGTGTTTGAACTGGGCCAGCCTGCCATTGACTAGTATGATGTCGTCAGCTATTGCTTTTGCGCAAAGTTGTCTTCCGAAATCCGTCATAGATTGGAGCTGCAAGCTTTTCATTTTATCTTTGACAATTGGCATGAATACGGGTTGAAGGTATTTCAAGGCTTGTGTGCTTTTATACCAATTCGTATCCCCTGTTGCCATAAGGATCTGAAACGTAAGTTTTACACTTACATGCGATCAATTATCTATGTGTACAACATCACAAACAGCTAACTAAATAGTTTCGTAGTTAGCAAGTTTAATGTAAAGATTATCATATCGGTAGGATACCAGGTACTACTGCCAATATTCAGTAGACAAAAACGCGTTTGTGAAATTACGCTTCGAAATATCACTTGTTTGCCATTTGATGTTATAATGATGTCGAATGCTTTCGCTGTCAGACTCTACTGAGGAGATTTCCACAAAGACGCATATTGTACTCAAATGTGTACGTTCTGTTCATTATTTAAGAATTATGTTTATGTATGCCCTATAAATTGTTACTACATGTCGTTATGGATGTATGAATGCATAATTTATAAACTGTATAACTCATATTTTTATTAATTGATTTCCTTGTGTTAAAGAATTGTATCTTGGGTGTTGAATATTTAAACTTTCAATAAATAATGAAGTAGTATACGTACTTTAGTTTTGATCTGTTTATCTCTTTGAGCTGTTGGTTGCCTTAATAATTCGTCCCATGTCCATCGATTAAATGCTCCCCGAAGAACTGCCATTTTAATATTAACTATTTACCAAATAAAGTATCCAACTTACTCAAAGCTTATATGATTAACTATACTTCACATTTGTAATCACCTATTTATTTGACGCTACATCGGAAAAATCTACCCTTGTGATGTGTGTGTTTATAAAAGTGTCGTGCTTCTTTGGTAGTACTAGTATTTGTATTTGTTTAACACGCACGCACGCGAAATGTAATTCACTGGCTTACGTGAAAACATTTTTTTCGACCTAGCTGTCGTATACAACTTATGACATTCTTACATAATGCAAAATGTGAATTGTTATAAAATCTTACTATTCAAGAAAAAAGTCCAGTCAATATTGGGATGTTTACGCAACCATACAAACACTTCACGTTAAATTTAAGTCATATTAATTACTAGAAAGAACAACATGCATCGATAATCAAACAGCATAACAGATTTGAAGTTGCGTTAAGAGAGTTAAATTGTCTTGTTGATGACGGGGATGATTTAGGTGTTAACATGTTTGACCATGTAAACAATTATTCGTGTCAGAAACTCTGCAATATTGTGGTATTTCTGTTTTACAGTCTCGTTTTATAAAAAAAATAGTAACTCAAGTTGATTATATCTTCACCAAGAATGTATACATTTAAAAGATGATTGCCGTTTCGGTTTTCTTTCATTAGGCTATGTAAGATAATCGGTGAAGCCGGGTTGTGGGATCGCAGAGCCTTTCAAAAAAGTGACACACACGCAAAGTTTGTTTTTTTCACTAGCCACCGTGGTAATGTTCGGTGTGACTACTAACGCAATCTATACATACCACATTGTTGCCTCCTATTAACAACATCACAATATTTTACCTGGATAACAACCGTAAGTAGTTTACTAACTTCTTGGATACAATCGAAATTAAATATCCATCAATTATGAATGTGTTCACATAAATCTTTGACTCTACAAAAGTAATGTTACTAAAGAAAACCATACCGATATATGTTATCAAAAGATTTACAATAAAAAACCTTGCCTACTACGGTCGGTAAAAATCATCAAGCTTACGAAGGGCAGTAGTTTATAGAAATAATAAACACGGCATCTTAAATGAGAAAAATCAGTAACACAATATTATTATCATTACTGGTAGAGCGTCGGCTCCAGGTACGGGAGGTCCCGGGTTCGATCAAAGGGCCGGGACACACAAACAAAAGTCGTTAAAATGGTATATCTCCCTTGCTAACGCTCAGGCGAACATAAGGGTAGTTCGAAGACTGGTTGGCCCGGTGTCAGGATAATGTGACTGCGTGTTATATCATGTCAGGTGTTTACGGCATGTTAAACACAGTGATGGAGGCACTATATCTTCTTCAAGTGGACACCGCCTCCTGATAACTGAAGTACTGTTGCTGGCACGATAAACCCAATAAAATAAATAAATAAATAAATAAATAAATAAATATCAATACACAATCTGTGGAACATGTTTCGAATTCTGTTTTTTTTTTCTATAAACATACGTTGGCTGTATGTATGTTTCTTTGGTCAACAAAAGTTTATTTTAACATTGAACTAGTGTGTGTTTAAAACATTATGAAATATTAATACATGCGACTTTACCTGCTGGTCTTGATCCGCTTTCTTTCCTAAAGAAACACAAGGTCTATATTATGGTAATCTGACAGTACAACTGATTATACTTATTGTCAATGTAAAGTTGAGTCAATATAAATGCTAATTAACGTTGAGAAATATTATACTGACATAAAATATTCCATTTAACTTAAAAACATGTTCTTTTTATCGAAGACTATCCACATGCCCACTAATCATTTCAATCGACTAATAATAAAAGATCTATAAAGCAATAGCTTAAATATGTAATTCATGTTCAAGACATAAATTCTAGGTACTGTTGAAATATATCGCAAATTAGGTGGAAATAGTGGTTCTGTGCATTCCCTTCAAGGGAGCTGCATTTACGTTAAGACTGTCTGAATATATATATATATATATATATATATATATATATATATATATATATATATATATATATATATATATATATATATATATATATATATATATATATATATATATATATATATATATTTGATTTTTTTGTCTTATTTATGTATTTTCCCTTGCAGTTATGTTAAGATCTGGAAGAAACTGGTGCACGCATATCGAATACAAGTTCACCCGTTATTTTATTACTGTTCACGTACAGGACGTGGAACAAAAATGATCAGGTACTTGAATTGACACACTTTTTAATAAAAACACGACGACAGCTTTATCTTTATTAATAGTTTATATCTGAATTATTAACATTTGTATTTATGTCATAATAAATATCTCTACGGAAACTTTGTTACAGAAGACGGGTAAGTAAGGCATGTCTAATTATCTATTAGATGAAGTCTATTGCACCATACCTGTTAGAGATGACGAGTCAGGAGCATCTTGATCATCATACGAGTCCTTTCCCTTCGCAGCAGCGCCCTGAAATTAACCGTTTGTAAATATAGCATGGTTCTCCCATAAAACATCAAGATGTTACTGCACCTTACCACCACAATAACTGTATTATGCCCGTCCTCAAACTAAAATCGTTATACTTTTCCTCAATATAATTAAGTGTACTTACGGTATACAGATTCAAATCTTAAAGTTAAATTGTGTTTTAAGAAATACAATAGATGCGTAATGTTTAAATTGTTAAAGGGTAATTTTACATTAAAATCAAGGATAACATTTTGTATAATTAAATCAGAACAAAATATTGCTTTGTTAAAATTATACAGCTCATTGATTTACCCTTTCTGGTTCCATCCTTTGAAAGATAAAGGATCGGTCTCTATAGATTCTAGAAGAGCAGACCCACAGTGATTCAATACAGCCTCAACAACATGTGTTACGCCTCAGAATGTTTAAACGTGGACACTGGTTCTGTATGTCTAGCTGAAATTATGTTACAATTACGTTAGTTTGAATAACTGACACTGAAAGTTTACATAAAAGAAATATGCAAACTTACACTAGATATAATATTTCTATTACCTATAAGCCCTGAAGTACTTCTACTGTTACAACTACTTCTATTACTACTACTACTACTACTACTACTACTACTGCTACTACTACTACTATTACTACTGCTGCTCCTTCTACTACTATTACTACTACTACTGCTACTACTACTACTTCTACTTCTACCACAGCTACTACCACCACCACTACTACTACTACTACTGCAACCACACCACCCCCTCCTTATCCGCTTTCTTCTACTATAACTACTTTTAATGCTAGAGTTACTACCACAACTTCTTCTACTACTACTACTATTAATCAATCTCACTAAAGTCAGATCTTACAAAATGTACATACAACTGGCCCGCAAATACCGTCTGTAAACAAGAATGTTTTTCCTCGATTAATATTTTTATAACAGCCAGTCATAGAGCGTAATGCATAACACGTTCAATAAGAGTCGCAATCTGGCTGCTATCGATGATGCAGTAGAAAAGTGTTTGACACAATTAGGAATTCGCTCGTTAAAACCACTTCAGAAGCAAAATCTTGATTGCACTATTGATACCGCATACAGCGCAACTGTCTGCAGTGACATAAGTCTTGCGCGGAGTGTCCATGTTTACCTTTGTTTGTAAATTGGCGCAGCCATTAAAATGATACGTTCCGAACGCTTCGGATCATCATTTATCTTTGCGATTGTGTATGTGACAATCTAATTGGTTGGGACGGTTTAATTGTCTAGTAGTCGGATCATGATAGCGTAGCGGTTTTCAGGACATGGTTTTTAACAAATTGATTATTACTATTGCTACATTTACTACTACTGCTACTGCTACAAGTACTTCTACTACTTCTTGAGTCCTCCTTGCTTTCACCCTTTCTCTGCGTTATCTACAACTATTACTATAACTACTACAAGTACTTCTACTACTACTGGAGTCCTCCTTGCTTTCACCCTTTCTCTGCGTTATCTACAACTATTACTATTACTACTACAAGTACTTCTACTACTACTGGAGTCCTCCTTGCTTTCACCCTTTCTCTGCGTTATCTACAACTACACTATTACTACTACAAGTACTTCTACTACTACTGGAGTCCTCCTTGCTTTCACCCTTTCTCTGCGTTATCTACAACTACTACTACTAGTACTACTGTAGTCCTTGTTCCCGTCATTTTCTATGTCACATACTACTACTACTTATACTACTACTATTCGTACTCCTGTAGTCCTCCTCTTTCTCCTCCTTTTTAAGTAAGCTACGTCTTTTAATACAACATTAACAACAACAAATACGACAACAACAACAACTACTACTACTACCACCGCTCTCTTCCTGGATAGAACCAGTTCTCACGTATTGAGTTCCTGAAGCAACGTGCATTAAATAGTCTTGATTAATGACTAACATCACCTGAACAGTTTCAGGGTTCGAACCCGGGACCCTCCGATGCAGATTCCAACGTCTTAACCACTAGACCATATACCATTTAGAATCATGTGACTATCGATATCATGACAAATAAAGGTAATTTTGAACAAAAAATGCATTCATCTATAAAATATATCTTAGGGACTCTAGAGGATGACAATGGGAACAGTATGTTCCTTGTGCATTTGGCAAGCCTTAACCCACTATTTGACCCATGTGAATATTAAATATACATAAACGCCATGGTGACACATGTACACTTTTGGTCAGGTTATTATAGAATGTGTATATAAGCAAAGGCCTGTCTCAACAGGATAAAATAAAGTAATTTTATGAGATCTTTCCACGACATGGCCTGCCCATGATGACGCATACATCATTTTATTCAGGTCACTTTGTAATATGTTTCCACGGTATGGACTGCCCCTTATGACCAATCATCCATTTAATTCATGCTATATTAGATGCTGTGTCTATGTTCTGGAAGTTCCAAAGGCCAGTCAGGATAAAATGAGGTCATTTTTGAGATCTTTCCATTACATGGCCTGCCCATAATGATGCATAAATCATTTAGGTCACTTTGTAATATGTGTCCACGGTATGGACTGCCCTTGTTGATAAATACTCCATTTAATTCATGTTATATTGCATGCTGTGTCTATGGTCTGGAAGTTCCGAATGACATATACTCCATTTTATTCCGGTTATTGTAGAAATGGCGTCTGTGGCCGTGTTATTACAGATCGTGTTATGTAACACATCAGCACATCACCACGTGGGTCCAATTCCCGGTCAGGGCGATTTCTTTCGTGAGGAGATTTTCCCCCACTGACTTCTGATGTGCCGTTGGTCCTACTCGCACCTTTGTTTGGGGTCTTCCAAACTACTTGTTACTACTACTACTACTTCAACAAATACTACCACTACTATGTATAAAAGAAATAGGCAAAGTGTGATAACAGTCAACTATAAAAAATACAATAAAGAACAAAAACAAGAGTTAATGGGATATAATTGAAAGGAAAATGGTTATGAAATAATAGCTAACATACCAATATCTGTTTTATGGAAGAACGCAGCTACAAGAATGATGTCTAATGAAGGAACATAAGAGAAAAAAAGACAGATACATATAAATAGAATGAATTATATTTAAATACGACTTAAATTGGATTGGGAAATATAATAACATTAAAAGGATAAAAAGAAAAAAAAATGAACAAAAGAAATTATAGTATTAGCAGAAAGGAAGCTTAATCATTGATGAGGGAGATGGCGTACGAAAGAGGAATAGGAAAACAAACTATAATTTTGAAAAAAAAAAATAGCAATAATAGAAAGTAAATCAAGCCAAATAAAACAATGCATACAAGAGACACATTCATATTGAAGAGGAGTTCATAATAGGAGGACAATACAAGAAGAACAAACAAAAGCAGGATTAGTAAGTAGAAATGGTTACAGAACAAATGAAAGTGTAACACTTGAAGTAGTATACTTTTTTATTGATACTTATGTTCAGAAAAATATCATTTCACAATGAAACATATGACATGCTTTTGATACAAAGTTATAATGTTATAACCACTACCGATTCCTTATCTTGCTACTTTTATTTTCTTTCGCAGTTGTGATACCGTCAATGAATCAAAAGAAGTATACCGTGTTGTTTATGTTTCTTAATAGCAATAACACTGTTTACTGTTAATGTTAAATGACTAAGACAGCATGTCGGTAATGTTCAACTCATTTAGATCACAAGTCAGCTCTTTTTTACACTTACACTTCCTATAGACCTTAGTCTAAAGTTGTTATAGCTGTGTTCATCGTGTATAACCCTTTGACTAAACACAAATATGTGTTCTTCGGGTATGCTCCTTCTCTTGGAAAAAAAAATGTTGTAGTTGTACTCGTCATGTATGTTTCTTCAACTTTATATGGTCTTGAGTTTGTCATTTTATGTGTGTTGTGGCAAGATCCTTATAGTTGTTTTCTTCGTGTATTCATTATCATACGTTATAATGTACTCAACGTCTACTGTTTAGTCCGTGTAAGCGCATATAAAGAGCATTTGGACACCGCATTGCAATCAAGTGATTCTCATTGTTTGTATCTATTCAATTGTCAACACTTGTCAGTATTATGTAGGTATGTGTTATGGACCAATCCAATAAATGATTTATACAATAAACTAATGAGAAACATTTGGTCTACGCATTTTCAACCGACATTTCTTATGTGTATTACTTTGTTCGTCCAGTTACGTAAGTAAAACTTTAACCTATCTACCTCCTTGGATCTGAGCTTCGTTAGTTAAAACAACCTTCCTTAAATGCAAATTAAATCGCCCAGTTACGTAGGTAGTCGATAATGTTCGGCTACTCGCTCGCAATCTAACATCCGATCTATATTGTTTAGTCAATTATGCGTTCTGTACTTATTCAATACCATACTCAATCACGTTAAGGCAGTAACATGATTCCCAGTCTTTTATGTTTGTAACCTTTTCGAATTTAACGATCAAATAATCAATAGAAGGTCACGATTGAGTTGGTTAATTGAATACAAGCAGCAAGACTGTACATAGTATTCGAGTATAATGTAAACCAAAGAAAATGGTGCTAAAAGAAATAAGACACATTTATAAGAAAAAATGGCACATATGTTTAATTGAATTGTTAATGATTATTATTTGCAAGTTATCCGTTTAATTCACTATGAAAGTATTATTTATGAATTAAAGAAGCGGCTTAATGGTTTCAATCTGCAAGAGGTAAAACAAATAAGAAATTGTCTTCAGTCAATGGACAGTTATAATCAACATACTTAAACGGTTGACACATCTGTATAAAGCTTTCACTAATACTACTTACCGACCATATATTGTCGTTGTTTATGCATTTGTCATTATTTGCTTCTTGGGTTGCATTTGCAAGCAAGTATTTTTTATCAAAACCTGTATTGGAGATGATAACTGTATGAAACACAAAATATAGTAATTTAATTTTGTTGTTGTCGCTTTTCTGGAAATGCATTGTAATACAAAGTTAAAACTAATTTAGACATTTGAGAAGACAAACATGTGTTTTTAACAAATATAATAATAATTAGGATAATTTATGCACAGCTTTTCGATGAGTTGCCTTTATATCCTATTATTTTATTCCATGTGACCCACTCACGAAGTCATACATGTTTAAATGCAAATATTTTGACTGAGTGACCGAAAACATTCTGTTAAAGTTGAAATTAACATTAGCATATTGTGCATTCAAAGTTTTATTCCAGGATTTGACCTAATGACCTATAGTTGCCAATAGTGACACAGTTAAAATATTTTTAAAATGGCATGCAGAATAACCAAGTTTTAATATTGGTCACACAGCTGTTCTAAGATTTGACTAACGCCTTCACCCAGATGACCCCTTTGCGAAGCATTTAAGAGCTCATGCAGACACGCATTATGGCGAAGATTGATGAGTTTGTATTATAAATGTGGCATAAAGTGTGATCGGAATGTTGTTGTTTTTACCAATTGACTTATTTATTGACCTCATAAATTCATTCCGAATTAAACCAACGTATGCAGACAAACGGTTATAACCTGTTGTTGATAAAGAAATGACCATGTCACGTACTGTCTACACAAAATGTTTCTTCTTTGTATCTAAAATTGACTTAGAAACATTATTTGACCCCACATTAATATTTAGGATTCGTTTAAAAACAGATGCCGATTCAGTTTGGTGAAGATTAGATCAAACACTCAACTGTCGATGCTCCATGATGCATGATGCAAAGATGTTAGGTGAGTACGTTGTGTTCAGAAGAATCATAACAGAAACATACAGATTTTGATAATGAAGACGGTGTAAGCAAAATGCAGAAAATACCTGAAAAAAGGACGATCAAATGAAAAGAAAAATAAAGAAGTAATACAGGACGGAACAAATGGTAAAATAAAACGAAAGAAATGCAATATTTACATGCATAAGTTATACATTTGTAACATTGATAAACGCATATAGTGTATAGAATTTGCATTGTATGGTTTTATGGCGGTTTAATAATAATTATGACAGGTAATTTCCTTACCCTGCTGCTTTCATGTTTGGAAATATCTACTGAACGACAACACACAAACTCTGCTGCCAACAATAAATCATAAGTATAATATAATGTTGTGTATACGTACACTTGCAGGTTGGATATGTCGTGTGCATACACTTTACTGTATTCTTCGAATGTATGAACAAATATCGGATACTACTTTTCAGTAGTAATACAATAAGTGAACGCGAACTGTTGAGTTCCGCGCTTGTTAAGCAGTGGGTTTCTTAACCTCAAACTTCAGGCTATAGAAAAAGGCATACTAAGAGACACTGTACTTACCGGTAAACAACACAGTTCAGTCTATCCAACCCATATCGCTGTCAGAGCCTCGGACTCTCCATATTACCTTCACGGCCTCGGACTCTCTGTTACCTTAGCGCTGCTTGTATTTGTTTATGAATTTCACTTGATGTTTTTATTAAATATTGAATCTCTTATAAGACAACAAAGCTATTGAGTTAGATAAAGGACAACGTAAGCAAAACGTATCTTCAAACAACCTCCTTAATAGACAAAATTCTTTTGAATGGAGGTTCGTACACAATAGTAATTATTGATTAATATTCGACAAACTTCGTGAGTCCATTAACCCATGCATCAAGGAGGCTTTGTCATTCGGTCTACACAAAATACTCCCATTGTTCTAGTCATATGATCAAAGATATCAATCCTCCACATTGTCGACTGTTTGGGATCTATAAGGTAACTCCTACAGACAACCGTGTTGACAAAACATTACGTGTGTAAGCATCAAGATGTGGGATTAAAGATAGCCCATTCCTAAAGTGTACATAGCGAGCATACAGATACAGATTTACAAGTAAATGTTACCGTTAAACTAACATGTAAACAAGTAGAAATAAGAAGACTGACGTTTATACAGTATATACAAATTCAAACGGTCATCTTAATTTCAATTTTAAGAACATTTTAGGAAATGAAGGGTGGTATCAGACAATTTGCCTACATCATATACAAGTAACAATACCTCAACCCTGTTTAGGAAAGTCTTGGCATAATATCATTTAGAAATCCTTAATCATTCTAAACGATTAGTTACTTACCCTATTGTAAGTACAAATTGTAATACTATATCGCTCCATATGTCATTGTTTTCAAATCTATGATTAAGCACTGCTAAAATTAATATCGAAGTCAGAGCTAATTAATCGAATGACAATATTGCATAACCACAAATGTAAACGGTCACGTGTTTTTCTAAGTTTTTAAATTAGCCATCTCAACAGCGTGACTAAGATAAGATATGCTTTCTTGTAAGGAAGAGTGTGGTGTTATGCTCCACTGTCCACATATATGTTGCACATAAATAAGCAGCATATACAAGGAATATTTTTCAGGTATCAATAATGGTATATATTTTAAAGATAAAACAATCTGGTCCAAACATGCATTGACCATCCATGAAGACAAGTTGTACATAATATCATACAGTTCCTGGCACCACGTATCGGATTTAATTCGCTAATTTGTACCTGAAAATCGTAATAAATAAAAAAAAATGATCATTGACTCGCCATTTGTTTATAACCATAATCGTTTTCTTAATCTAACCTGACACATCAATTTTAAACACGTAATATGGAATACTGTTTTAAACCTCAACGAATAAGTAATTGAACATAATTGTAATTCTAATCTATTATCTTGTTTTATATCGTGGCGAGGACCCGTCAAATTATCGCTCCAGCCAACAAGCACTGGCAAGTATGGAATATGTACGTATATGGAGTCGAGCTAGCTACATAATAGCATCATAAACGAATTGTGGCGTTAAGCTAACATGTAAACAAGTAGAATTAAAAATGATATCATTAAAAGTCACAATAATAATTTAAACCTTTATGACACATTGTTTTCTTACACTGCTGGATTTACTTTCGGAAAATTCGATGACACATTTTCTTAATAACTTCATGCAAAGTTTGCTTCAAACAAAAAATCATACTTTATAAAAAATGTTAAATGGTGAGTTCGTTCGGATTTTAAGTACTGGGCGCCATTTGAATTTATTTTTGAAAGAAAAAAGAGTCAGATTAATATCTATATACATATATATTTCAGTTATTTATGCCAATGTATGCCATTATGCCAATATTGCTTAAACACTACACCTACTAATAGCATATATGTTTAGCATATAATCATTAATATAGCCTTTCATTTATACTATTAATGTCAGATAATAAACGGACATGCCAATGTTGTGTTATCATATACATTAATTAAGAAAAGTATGCTTTTCGGCCACATAAATCAATTTTACCGATGCCAAATCAAAATGAAATATATCAAGAATATATGTCATACCTTAAGATAAGTGGGAATCTGCGGATAATTTCCTTCTTAGTTCCAAACTAGTGAGTTTAAAGACGTTATGTATTTAACTGATTTACAAGTATCAGCAGGTTTTAGTCTATCTAGAAAACATCCTAAACCCAGTCATGTGTTCAATTACTCATCAGTGCTTTTATTGATTAAAAAACTCCATATTTCAGTCGTGCGTGTATAGTATACAAATAAAGGTGAACAATACGCATGTTTAACATATATATATATGAAATAAATACTAGGGCTTACGTTAATATTAAATTGAACTCATATTATTAATTGAGGGACACTAACAGGGAAATAAGTATGTTACCTTGATTTACAATAATTTTTGTTTGCTTCTCTTGTGTATCACTTTTGTCAACATTGTATATTTTTGGGCCGGACCGCAGGTTATGCCCTCGGAAACACCGTATAACAATTAGGAAATACTACTTTTCAGTAAATATGAAGTAAGAGTTGAGTCTTCAAAATAGTTATTGAACGTCCAGAAGACAGCCACCAGTCTTTGGAAGACGAGTACAAATATATTATCGACAACTACCGGTTAATGACTAACGAATGTTACACTAAAACCAAAGAAGATTTTCGGGTATTCCGAGACGAGATCCTCGGTACAATAGATATAATCGGTACGAAAGTATTTGTGGAGGCTGACACATTGAAGGAAGATAACGAAAGATAGCTAGATGTCATGGCAGATGAACTCACAGCTTATTACGACGAGTTAAAGAATATATTGTAAGGATTTACGCGAAAGAATAACAACGGGCCCGAACACATTTCATAGCTTTGAGGAAAAATGGTAGGCATATACTGGAGACAGTTCAGCGCCTGGAAGCACTTCACCAAGAACTTGCAATTAAGACATTTGATTATCAATTCGATCGTACCATAAGAGACAATCATATTGAAAAGACAAAACTTAATGTGGAACTGTCAGCACAAAACTTATGTTCGCTAATCAGGATAACAGTAGTTTGAAATTGCTTGACATGACGAGTTATGTTATCATAAAGACGCGAGCTTTAACAGCAGAACCTTTTGGTATGACCAGGATGCCCGAGTCCCTTCTGGCAGCGACATTACGATGTTTGAACCAGATTCAAATCTTCACAGCTGACATACATCTTTATCCGTACGAGACCATTAATGTTTCTGTCAATTGTTTAGGTTTACACTGTGCCGATGACAAGGTGATAGTATCGTTCTCAAATCCAGCAAAGGTGCAGATACTTGATATGACCGGAAAGGTCCTCCATACTATCCAGCATGATGCGTCAGGGAAAGCGCTGTTTCGGTATCCTGGTTTTGACCTTAGTCATGACAATGAGCTAATATATGTAAGTGATCAACTCCAACACACTCTTACATGTGTGAACAACGTCGGAGTTGCCCACTGGGTGTTCCAAGACCCTGACTTTAAGTATCCACTATGCGTGACAACTGGTGATGGCGGCTGTCTTTACATATGCTGCTATCACACTTTCTCAATCCACGTACTGTCCTCCGAAGGTGCAAAACTCTCTGCCATACCACCGAGCCACACAGCAGTCAATGGACCCATAGCTTTACACTACAGCAGCCAGCAACGAACATTGTACGTGTCAAGTGGTCAAGGTGGTCCTGACGAACGCAGCAACATAAAGAGGCTACATCTGCAGTAGTGCGACTGTCAAGCATAGAAACTGTAACATTTAAACATAAAAACATAGTTAAATATTAATTCTAAAGTAACACTGACAATGCTAAATGCTACCATAAATTCTATTAATATTCACGTGAATTCAAATTTGATCTAAGTAAGCATTGAGTGTGACTCGCGCTGTCAAAACCTGCAATAAAAATACTAATATCAGGACACTTCGTAGTGACGAACAGATCCTCGCATGTATTAATTATCATGTTGTAGAACTTGTTGAAGTCAGTTATTTTAAGCTATTTTAAATCTTGTACATGAGAATGGGAACAGTAATTAATTAATTGCTGATGAAAATAAACAACAGTTTTGATTAGTTTGTATCTGTATAAACATGTTCTCTTATCGTTGCAATTATTTAGCAAGTGTTAAATCGGATATCGATTGACTAAAGATTGTATATGCACATCTTTTACTGTTTGTGATCATGTGTTGTACCCTTCAGAATGTGTTTTATGTAAAACAGAACTTTATTATAAAACGTTTTTTTTTGTTATTTATTCGCACTGAAAAATGCGCAGAATATCGCAACAGTTTATAATTATAGTTGAGTGTAAAGATAATACGGCGGCTTCTGCTAATTAATATTTAACTGCTTCTGATTTTGTTGCTGCTGTTGCTGATGAAAGTCATGGTAAAGATAAGGTTGACTATCATTATTATTACTTATTCTTACTTGTAGTATTTGCTACATATATATGTAGGTGCGAAACTCATCAATTTGTAAGGAGTATATTTCAAAAAGCGATGTAGATCTTCAAGTTGAGAGGTATAATCGACCGGGAATTAAAGAAGTTTTTATATAATGTTAACAAGATACAGCAATACGGTCAACTGCGTAGATGTCCTGAATGCCGCACCAATGAGTTACACAGGATGTATTCTACTTGAAGCTACAGCAATAAGGGTAATGCAATATCGGATGAACAACTATCAAGTAGGCATCGTCACGACTTGTATTTCTAAATCGCTATGACAGATTTCATTTATATTGTGGCAGCCACCCTGTTTTTACCTCCCCTTCATGTCGAAGTGCATCCTATATTGCATTACCCTTATTGCTGTAGCTTCAAGTAGAATACATCCTGTGTAACTCATTGGTGCGGCATTCAGGACATCTACGCAGTTGACCGTATTGCTGTATCTTGTTAACATTATATTAAAACTTCTTTATTTCCCGGTCGATTATACCTCTCCACTTGAAGATCTGCATCGTTTTTTGAAATATAATCCTTACAAATTGATGAGTTTCGCACCTACATGTATATGTAGCAAATACTACAAGTAAGAATAAGTAATAATAATAATAGTCAACCTTATCTTTACCATGACTTTCATCAGCAACAACAGCAACACAATGATAAGCAGTCAAAGCTTCATTAGCAGAAGCCGCCGTATTATCATCACGCTCAACTATCATTATAAAGTCGCTGTTGCGATATTCTGCGCATTTTTCTGTGCGAATAAATAACAAAATAAAGTTTTATAATAAAGGTCTGTTTTACATAAAACACATTATGAAGGGTACAAGACATGATCACAAACAGTAGAAGATGTGGATATAGAATCTTTAGTCAATCAATATCCGATTCAGTACATGCGAGGATCTGTCCGTCACTACGAAGTGTCCTGATATTAGTATTTTCATTGCAGGTTTTGACATCGCGAGTCACACTCAATGCTTACTTAGATCAAGTTTGAATTCACGTGAATATTAATATAATTTATGGTAGCATTTAGCATTGTTAGTGTTACTTTATAATTACTATTTAACTATGTTGTAATGTTTTAATGTTAGAGTTTCTATGTTTGACAGTCGCACTTCTGCAGAAGTAGACGCTTTATGTTGCTGCGTTCGTCAGGACCACATTGACAACTTGACACGTACAATGTTCGTTGCTGGCTGTTGTAGAGTAAAGCTATGGGTCCATTGACTGCTGTGTGGCTCGGTGGTATGACAGAGAGTATTGCACTTTCCGAGGACAGTACGTGGATAGAGAAATTGTGATAGCAGCATATGTAAAGACAGCCGCCATCACCAGTTGTCACGCCTAGTGGATACTTAACGTCAGGATCTTGGAACACCCAGTGGGCAACTCCGACGTTGTTCACACATGTAAGAGTGTGTTGGAAATGATCACTAACATATATTAGCTCATTGTCATGACTAAGGGTCAAATACCAGGATTACTGAAACAGCGCTTTCCCTGACGCATCATGCTGGATAGTATAGAGGACCTTTCCGGTCATATCAAGTATCTGCACCTTTGCTGGATTTGAGAACGATACTATCACCTTGTCATCGGCACAGTGTAAACCTATACAATTGGCAGAAACATTAATGGTCTCGCACGGATACAGATGTCTGTCAGCTGTGAAGATTTGAATCTGGTTCAAACTTCGCAATGTGACTGCCAGACGGGACTCGGACATCCTTGTCATATCAAATGGTTTTGCTGTTAAAGCTCGCGTCTTTATGAAAGCGTTACTCGTCATGTCAAGCAATTTCAAACTACTGTTAGACCGATATGCGAAGATAAGTTATGTTCTGACAGTCCAACATTAAGTTTGGTCTTTTCAATAAGATTGTCTCTTATAGTAGGATCGAAATGATAATCAAATGTCTTAATTGCACGTTCTTGGTGAAGTCCTTCCAGCCGCTGAACAGTCTCAAGTATACGCCTACTATGTTTTCGCAAAGCTATGAAATGTGTTCGGGCCCGTTGTTATTCTTTTTGTCGTAAATCCTTACAATATATTCTTTAACTCGTCGTAATAAGCTGTGATTTTATCTGCCATGACATCTAGCTGTCTTTCGTTATCTTCCTTCAATGTGTCAGCCTCCACAAATACGTTCGTACCGATTATATCTATTGTACCGAGGATCTCGTCTCGGAATACCAGAAAAATCTTATTTGGTTTTAGTGTAACATTTGTTAGTCATTAACCGGTAGTTGTCGATAATATGTTTGTACTCGTCTTCCAAAGACTGGTGGCTGTCTTCTGGACGTTCAAGAACTATTTGGAAGACTCAACTCTTATTTCATATTTACTGAAAAATAGTATTTCCTAATTGTTATACCTTGTTTCCGAGGGCATAACCTGCGGTCCGGCCCAAAAATATACAATGTTGACGAAAGTGATACACAAGGGAAGCCAACAAAAACTATTGTAAATCAAGGTAACATACTTATTTCCCTAGTGGTGTCCCTCAATTAATAATATGAGTTCAATTTAATATTAACGTAAGCCCTAGTATTTATTTCGTATATGTATGTTGACCATGTTTATTTCATCACCATTATTTGTATACTATACACGTACCACTGAAAGATGGAGTTGTTTTAATCAATAAAAGCACTGATGAGTAATTGAACACATGACTGGGTTTAGGATGTTTTCTATATAGACTAAAACCTGTTGATACTTGTGAAACAGTTATATACATAACGTCTTTAAACTCACTAGTTTTGAACTAAAGGGAATTATCCGCAGAAAGCCACTTATCTTAAGGTATGACATATATTCATGATAGATTTAATTTTGATTTGGCATCGGTAAAATTGCTTTATGTGGCCGAAAAGCAGACTTTTCTTAATTAATGTACATGATAAAAAAACAACATTGGCATGTCCGTTTATTATCTGACATGAATAGTATAATTGAAAGGCTATATTAATGATTATATGCTAAACATATATGATATTAGTAGGTGTAGTGTTTAAGCAGTATTGGCATAATGACATACATTGGCATAAAACACTGCAATATACATGTGTATAGATATTAAACTGACAAACTTTCAAAAATAAATTCAAATGGCGCCCAATACTTAAAATCATAACGCACTCACCATTAAACATGTTTTTTTTTAAAGTATGACTTTTTGTTTGAAGCAGACGTCGCATGAAGTTATTAAGAAAATGGGTCATCTAGTTTTCCGAAAATAAATCCAGCAGTGTAAGAAAACAATGTGTCATAAAGGTTTACATTATTATTGTGACTTTTACATTTAATGATATCATTGTGTAAATGCTGTCTGTAAACACTTCCTTTTAGTATTGTTATTTTCTGGTCCATCTTGTTGTACATCTGTTGACATAAGGAAAAGCCAAAACGGAAAAAAAAGATTGATATGTCAAACGTGAGTGCCAATATATTGAAAAGACCAAACCACAATTGTGTAGCAATGGAGAAGTTCTTTATGAGTTGTCACTTATAGTGTGTTATAAGTTATTCCCTCCATTTCGATCTGACAGGTCCGTAAGTATAAAATTGGCATGACATGCATTTTAATATAAGCAATGGGCAAACAAGGGAGACAATCAGAAACACAATTGCAAGTAACTATAACATACTTAACTCCCTTGTGGTTTTCCACATGGAATTGTGTGGATTCATTTTAGTGTTAAGGTATGCTGTTGCACTTATTGAACATATGTATGCACCATGTTTACTTCCTCAATTTTAACTGTCATTGTATTGTCAACATGGTGATCTCCAGAGGTTTTTTTATAGAAGAAAAATGAATACTAGATTAAACTGAGTCCTTACTACATTTAAATTTACGTTAACTATGACGTATTGAATAGGTTATAGATGCATGTTAGCCGTTGCCATAGGCTACCTTTATTTATTCAAATATTTGTTTATCGCATAGGATATGTGGATAATTGCGTTACATTCGTTTGTTAATCTTGTTTACAAACTATTTGCCATTGAATAAGTAAAAGCACGGATGAGTGATTGAGCAGAAAACTGAGTTTATGTTGTCGTCTGAATAGAGCGGTATAATTAGTGTAAATATGTTTCCTTCACTTCACGATTAGATAGCAATTCATATATCTGGTTTTCATGACGACTGTGCCATCAAATGAAATCGTATATAGAAGGCATAGTCAAAGTCGAGATCACATGCAATGCCGGGTTTATTAAGCCACTATATCCAGTCAGAGCCTGCACACTGGTTTCTAAAATTAACATAAAATCACGTTAAGAAACTTCTTTCAGTTATATGGTAAAATTTTAAGAAACATGAGGTGTCTTTACTGATCGGTATAATAGTAGTTTTAAAATGACTGACTTGACGTATGACGCCAGCATCAAGAGGCGGGCTCTAACAGCACCCTCTCATTATGTTATTGGGACACCCGAGTTCCGTCTGGCAGTGACATTACCAGGTACGACCCTCATTCGGATATTCAAAGTTGACTTGAACCTAGAGCTTGGCGGGAGCATACGGTGTATCTGGTGGATGTTACGGTGTACACTGCCAGGCTGATAATATCTTTCTACAATCATGCATAGAAGCAGATACTTGAGATTGACGGCAATGCTCGCCAAGAATGGCACATCAGGGAAGGAGATGCTTATGAAAAGTCAGTAATGAGAATAAGCTGACCTTTATGTAATCTTCTCAAAACAGGAACATATGTGACCACTTAATGAGTTGTACAGTGAGTTTAAATGTACCAGGTCTTACAGGAGCGTGACAGAAATTGAAATCAACGATCACAGCATTTTAGTGGATTCATCTGGTGGTAAAAGATTCGCTGATATACCGACGAACCAGGCAGGATTCAGTGGTTTCTCAGCTGTACATTACAACCGTCAGCAACGCAACAAAATAAGAAGAATATTTCTGAATTACAACCCATGAAAACATGAATGTGTACTGTTAGAACAAGACGAAGACAAAGTGTACTATATGATGGTAAATGCTAGTAGAAATTTAAAATTGGTTTTAGAGTGCAGCGAGACTAGATCACATTGCCAATGGAAGTATGTTTTAAAAATAATCATGGAGAGATACAAATCAATCTGGGTAATACCAACATTGCTTAGACTAGACTTTATTTAATGAAATGATGATTGTATTTTATAGCCATCATACGATGAAGATATTTTTATTTGGGTTATATTCAATCATGAACGTGAGAAAATGATTAGTAATCAGTTGATTGCAAAAGAAAAATAGTGTGATACATATATATCTTCGTACGTATTGGTCGCTTGTTATTGAACATTTGTAATCAACATGCTAAAGAATACAAATCTATCAGAATTGTAAAATAGTGCTAAATATTTTTGTAGAGTTTTATATGCTTTTGAACAACATGTTTTCTTATCGTAACGAATATTTAAGGCGTAGTTTACTGTTATTTTAAAGTCAATTAAAATGCTAATTATTTCAAAGAAAATTAAGTAGGATATGCGGTTATTTAATGCGAAAACTTGATGAGGTAGAAAGTGTATTCGATGTATATGAATGGACACTTGATATGCATGGGAGAAAATCAAAACGGATACAAATCTTGCTTCGCCAGGTTTTATGTTTCTACGATAGCATTTATCTTTCAAATCCATCATTATTCTTTAGGTACACATAATGCAGTAAAAAGAGCTGTCGATAACTTGTCTTCATACATAACGTCTTTTCCTAGTTTTTAACATATAAACGTTCACAATTGTTAAGTGTATTTGTCAAATGTACCTGAACGTGAGATGAAACGAGAATCTTAAAGATTTAAACAGCTTTGTTATGTCAAGCTTTTCTTTGACCACGTTTAGTAAGACAGTGTTTGTCTATGGTTTATGCATACAACTTTGCGATGAGTATATCCACAGTATGCATTTGTTAGAGACACATTTATGGTAAAATGCAATGTACCTCTAAGTACAAAAAATACATTTTAAGTAAAGATGCCTTTGGAAACGATTGAAATAACCAAAAACAAAATTCCCAACGCATTGCTTAGATACAGAACCATACACGAGGACACATCGAAAATTAAAAACAAATGCAGTGTCACTTGGCTGGTTATAGGATAATGCACAAAGAACCCAATACAAAAACATACGTCTGATTATAGACAAGTACACAAAAGCGTAGATTACTTACCATTTGACTGGTTAAATAAGCATACTTTAAAATTATATTTACAAATAGTATATCTAAAAAGTACATAACAGAAGAACACAGTTACAATAACAAATGTCTTATTTGTGTACGGATAAGTCAATCCATCTCTCGGGATAAAGAAACAACTGTCTTTCCGAAACTATTGATCCGATTTATGAAACACACACTGAAAATAAATGAACGCATTGTCTAGTTTAAGAACATGCACTGAACAGACTTACGATTTTTATGAGCTTGAGTGGCTGCTATACCGACAGGACCGTGTCATATTTCCTATCAGTTATTACAATAATGGCAGTGTGGAGGTCGTTAGAAACCCTCCAGTGCATGTAATTTTTCGTGCTGATTTTAAACATTCATTAAATTATTTAAACTTGTTTCTGTTTATTGTTTTCTCGATTGATCTAGAATTGTGTGGAGTTATGTTAATTAAAATCAGGAAGTTCCAAGTTAGAGCCCCGTAATACCGCATTAAACACACAGTTGGTCACACTTTTCCAGACTTACCTTTGCAATGCGGTATTTTTTCTCTATTTAATATAATGTCTTATCACATTTGCGCAATAACTTTTTAATTGGACTGGTATGTGCGTTTTAAAATGTTTAATATAAAGGCTAAACTCATAGGAGCTTGTAAAATGTGATTATTGTAAACCTTACTAAAACGGTTATATATTCCCAGAATAGTAATGATTTTGTGGATGTCCACACTATGAATCATCAATAAATTATGTGGTTTGGGTGAAGAAGGGAAATAAGTTTATTGTTTGGGTTTGTCGTCCCACCGAAAGTATTTATGTTATCAAGAGACAGTGTCCACATCAATCTCATTAAAATCAGCTCCAGTATTACGTGTAATAGGATCTGATGACTTCCCATTACGGGTCACCTCAAATTGACCTTTTCAGTAGCCAATGAAATTCTCGGCAACAAAATCTTGTGGTATACTGCGAGCAACGTTCTACACGCTATAAAATTTTAATGGTAAAGGGTCGCGTTTAACTCGTGATTGCATGAAATCTACACACATTCTTAAACTTAACTTTACATATTTCAAAAGAGACATATATAACCTCTACAAATATGTATAAACCATCCAACAAAAAGAAGTTTTGAACAAAAAATCCTTATTTTAGTAACACTGGTAAATACATTCACAACTCGCTCTCTGCAATTGTCATGGCGGATAACGAAAGCGTTTTCGCAGTGGGTTGCGTTGAAAATCCTTTCGTATTCTACTTAAAAATGGAATTATGAAATGTTATGGTAGATACCGATAGATAAATTGTTGATTGAACAAAATGTGTAAAAATTAATGCATGCCAATAGAAAGGATGGCTGATTCAGCGGTTTAAAAAGTGGTATGTGTTGACTGCTGTATCGGGAAGGATTCTATAGTAGTTTTGAAAGGAGCGATTGCATTGGTCGAAATACGGGCACTTGTCTATGCATATTCAATTACACAAAGGTCATTTTGACACGACCTCTTATGCGATGTAGTCAGATCCTAATCACGGACAGTAGATGAGGGAAATTAGGATATGATTTTAATGAGATTGTGTCCACATGAAACAGATATAGTGCTGCCTGTTTCTGTATATAACATGCCGTGGACACCTGGTATGATACCACAACCAGTCACACAATCTTGACACCCGCAAACCAGTCGTGATACTACCCTTGTATTTGCTTGAGCGTTAGCAAGGGAACTATAGCACTACCATTTTAACGACCCTGGTACTTTGCGGCCAGGAATCGAAACCTGTTTGAAGCCGACGCTCTACCGATTACGCTACCGGTGAAATAAGTTTGAAAATGGCCATAAACGTTCATTAGGAAGATCCTTCCTTCAGTAGTACCATGTGAAATTTACTGGTAATACTTTTGGTATCGTCAGTCATGCAGTAAACGAAAACGTGTATGATTATGCTATATCTATTGCAAACATGCATGCGGGATGGCATGTCCTTTAATTATATCAACAAAGAACATACATAGATATATACACAGTCAACCAGTATTTTATCCACTCAAATGTATATATTACAAGAAAACAACTTATATTCTTTGACTATTGCATTTCTCAAATATATTTCAAAATCGATTGTTGCCAACACATTTAATTCTGCATGTCTTTAGTTTGCACTGTTATCTGTTGAGCAGTTGACACACTTTTATTTATAATATAATCATTTATGGTGTTAACGTTTTCAGAAAAAAAAAAAAAAAAAAAAAAAAAAAAAAAACCTGTCACCGTCTTTCATCATTGTATTGTTATTTTTAACCTAAACAAATTTATTGCTTTTAAATGTTTAGACGAAAGTCCGAAAACAAACTTGTAAATATATGTTTAAGTATAAATTTAAAAAAAGTGTTGTTTTCAAGGTTGATGCTTTTTTAAGCGCAAAACCCCTAGTGCCAGATACATTGATGTCTTCCTGGAAATCATATTGCGAGCTAAACTTTTTTCAATGCCACCCGTTTCTGAAATATACAAGAAATAAAAATAGCCATATCGAACTGAATGAACGTCTCCACGAACAATGAGATACAATAACATGCTCATGATTTTGGTTTTCATTTGGACAACCAAGACGGTTTGCCGTAGATACGACCTTGCATGAATCCACTAGTCAGTAGTTAAAATCTGAGCGTGAGCAAGTAACATGACACATTCTAGGACTTGCACTTTGCCGCAGTGCAATCGGCAATATTGTATCATTTTACAATAGGAGGCTACAATTCGTATGTATGTTTGTCATGCTATTAGGTAGCTAGCTCGACTCCAATTTGGTACATATTCCATACTTGCCAGTGCTAGTTGGTTGAAGCGATAATTTGACGGGTCCTCGCCACGATATAAAACAATATAATAGATAAGAATTACAATGATGTTCAATTACTTATTCATTGAGGTTTAAAACAGTATTCCATATTACGTGTTTAAAATTAATATTTCAGATTAGATGAAGAAAAGGATTATGGTTATAAAGACATAACGAGTCAAGGTTCTGTAAATTGGTCTTGATCACTTTTTATTTATTACGATTTTCAGGGACAAATTAGCCATTTAAATCAGATACGTGGTGCCAGGAACTATATCATATTATGTACAGCTTGTCTTCATACATTGTTTATGCATGTTTGGACCTGCTTGTTTTATCTTTTAAATATATACCATTATTGTTACCTGAAAATATTCCTTGATATGCTGCTTATTTATGTGCAACATATCTGTGGAAAGTGGAGCATAATACCACACTCTTCCTTACAAGAAAGCATATCTTATCTTAGTCACGCTGATGAGAAAGCTATTTTAAAACTTAGAAAAACACGTGACCATTTACTTTTGTGATTATGCAATATTGTCATTCGATTAATTAGCTCTGACTTCGATATTAATTTTAGCAGTGCTTAATCATAGATTTGAAAACAATGACATATGGAGCGATTTAGTATTACAATTTGTACTGACAATAGGGGAAGTTACTAATCGTTTAGAATGATTAAGGATTTCTAAATGGTATTATGCCAGGGTTGATGTATTGTTACTTGTATATGATGTAGGCTAAATGTCTGATACCACCCTTCATTTCCTAAAAAGTTTTTTTTTTTTCAAAATTGAAATTAAGATGTGCGTTTGAATTTGTATATTCTGCATAATCGTCAGTCTTCTTATTTCTACTTGTTTACATGTTAGTTAAACGGTAACATTTACTTGTAACTCTGTATCTGTATGCTCGCTATGTACACTTCAGGAATGGGCTCTCTTTAATCCCAAATCTTGATGCTTACACACTTAATGGTTTGTCAACACGGTTGTCTGAAGGAGTTTATTGATCCCAAACAGTCGACAATGTGGAGGATTGATATCTTTGATCATATGACTAGAACAATGGGAGTATTTTGTGTAAACCGAATGACACAGACTCCTTGATGCATGGGTTAATGAACTCACGAAGTTTGTCGAATATTAATCAACAATTACTATTGTGAACGAGCCCCTATTCAAAATAATTTAGTCTGTTGTGGAGGTTGTTTGAAGAAACGTTTTGCTTACGTTGTCCTTTATCTAATTTAATATCTTTGTTGTATAAGATATTCAATATTTAACAAAAACACCAGGTGAAATTCATTAACAAATACTAGCAGCGCTAAGGTAAATGAGAGTCCGAGGCCGTGAAGGTAATATGGAGAGTCCGAGGCTTCGACAGAGATATGGGTTGGATAGACTGATCTGTGTTAGTCACCGGTAAGTACAGTGTTGCTTTTAAACTTTTTCATCTATATCCTTAAGTTTAAGGTTAAAAAACCCATTGCTTAACAAGCGCGGAACTCAAAAGTCCGCGTTCACTTATTTGTTTAGTACTGAAAAGTAGTATCCGATATTTGTTCTTATATTCGAAGAGTACAGGCAAGTGTAAATGTATGCACACGACATATCCAAGTGAGACCAACCTGCAACTGTACGTATACACAACCTTACAATATACTTATGATTTATTGTTGGCAGCAGAGTTTGTGTGTTGTCGTTCAGTAGAATTTTCCAAACATGAAAGCAGCAGGGTAAGGAAATTACCTGCCATAATTATTATTAAACCGCCATAAAATCATACAATGCAAATTCTATACACTATATGGGTTTATCAATGTTACAAATGTATAACTTCTGCATGTTAATATTGCATTTATTTCGTTTTTTTACCATTTTTTCCGTCCTGTATTACTTCTTTATTTTTCTTTTCATTTGATCGTCCTTTTTTTCAGGTATTTTCTGACCAATCTCTAAATTTGGTTATTCTGCATGCCATTTTAAAAATATTTTAACTGTGTCACTATTAACAACTAGAGGCCATTATGTCAAATCCTGGAATGAAACTGTGAATGCAAAAGATGTTAATGTTAGTTTCAATTTTAACAGAATGTTTTCGGTCACTCAGTTAAAATATTTGCATTTAAACATGTATGACTTCGTCAGTGGGTCACATGGAATAAAATAAAATGATATTAAGGCAAATCATCGAAAAGCTGTGCATAAATTATAATAATTATTATTATATTTGTTAAAAACACATGTTTGCCTTCTCAAATGTCTAAATTCGTTTTAACTTTGTATTATATTGCATTTTCAGAAAAGCGACAACAAGGAAATTAAATTACTATATTTTGTGTTTCATACAATAATCATCTCAGATACAGGTTTTGATTAAAATACATGCTTGCAAATGCAACGCAAGAAGCAAAAAAATTGCAAATGCATAAAAATAACGACAACAATGGTCGGTTAGTAATATTAGTGAAAGCTTTATACAGACGAATCAACAGTATATGCATGTCGATTATAAATGTCTAATGACTGAAGACAATTTCTTATTTGTTTTACCTCTTGCAGATTGAATCCATTAAGCCGCTTCTTTAATTCATAAGTAATACTTTCATAGTGAATTAAAATGTTAACTTGCAAATAAAAATCATTAACAATTCAGTTGAAAAAGTTTGCCATTTTTTTCTAATAAATGTGTCTTTTATTTCTTTTAGCACCATTTTCTTTGGTTTACATTATACTAGAATACTCTGTACAGTCTTGCTGTTTGTATTCAATTACCCAACTCAATCGTGACCTTCTATTGATTATTTGATCGTTAAATTCGAAAAGGTTACAAACATAAAATACTGGGAATCATGTTACTGCCTTAACGTGATTTAGTATGCTATTGAATAAGTACAGCACGCATTAATGACTAAACAATAGAGATCGGATCTTACAATACGAGCGGAGTAGCCGAACAGTATCGACTACTTACGTAACTGGACGATTTAATTTGCATTTAAGGAAGGTTGTTTTAACTAACGAAGCTCAGATCCAAGGAGGTAGACAGGTTAAAGTTTTACTTACGTAACTGGACGAACAAAGTAATACAAATTAGAAATGTCGGTTGAAATTGTTTAGACCAAATGTTTCTCATTAGTTTATTGTATAAATCTTACTTTATTGGATTGGTCCATAACACATATCTACATAATACTGACAAGCGTTGACAATTGAAGAGATACAAACAATGAGAAGCACTTGATTGCAATGCGGCGTTCAAATGCTCCTTCATACGCGCTTACACGGACTAAACAGAAGGCGCTGAGTACATTATAACTTCCGATAATGATTACATGAAGAAAACAACTATATAAGGATCTTGTACTGAACGTACATACGATATGTTCTGTGAGAAAAATAGATCAAACGATGTATAGCCGTGAATGGCTTGTTGACATTTAGTTTAACTACTTATCAATTTTAACATTTAAACATACAGAATGACAGTAATAAACAAATAACTAATAAACACACTTGTTAAAATAGTATTACATGATTTCATCATACTGAATTATTTTAGTTGACGAATTTCCTAGAAAAAGTAAAATAAACATAACGTAGTTTGATTTAGTATACGTAAAGTGTTTAATCGATCTAAACGATACATATAATAAAATATGTGATTATAAATGACATTATCATGCAAGATATTAATAAAATACTAAAACACCAAAATCAATTTAGGATAAACTCTTGTTTATACATGGTTATAGACTAACATCTACTCTTAGTCTTTACATTAAGCACAGATACAGAAGAACATCACATCAATGCATGGCATATTTCATCATTTTAGCCACGTTTGTTCAACTTATATTGTAAATGATAAGCATTTCTACTGCATAAACAATCAAATAGAACAAGAAACACTGACACCTAAGAACATATCCCAGACGGAAATGTAGTAGTCCAGTTTAAAAATGCGACAGTAAACAATGTCCTTTGTCAAACTGGTTAAAAGTCAATCTTCATAGACATATCTACTGGACAAATACAATGGTAATAGGAATTTCCAGTGAAATACCTGTGATGTATAACACTATAATAAAGTATGGGTTATTAACAATATGAAGACAATTTACACCTGTGATGTAGAACTCTATATTAAAGAATGGGTTACTAACAATGTGAAGAAAATCTACACCTGTGATGTAGAACACTATGTTAAAATATGGATTACTGACAATGTGGAGACAATATACACCTGTGATGTAGAACACTATATTAAAGTATGGGTTACTAACAATGTGGAGACAATTTACACCTGTGATGTAGAACACTATGTTAAAATATGGATTACTGACAATGTGGAGACAATCTACACCTGTGATGTAGAACACTATATTAAAATATGGGTTACTAACAATGTGGAGACAATCTACACCTGTGATGTAGAACTCGGTATTAAAGTATGGGTTACTAACAATGTGAAGAAAATCTACACCTGTGATGTAGAACACTATGTTAAAATATGGGTTACTGACAATGTGGAGACAATCAACACCTGTGATGTAGAACTCGGTATTAAAATATGAGTTACTACCAATGTGGAGACAATCTATATTTGTGTTGTAGAACACTATATTAATGTATGGGTTACTAACAATGTGGAGACAATCTACACCTGTGATGTAAAACTCTGTATTAAAGTATGGGTTTCTAACAATGTGGAGACAATCTACACCTGTGATGTAGAACTCTATATTAAAGTGTGGGTTACTAACAATGTAAAGACAATCTACACCTGTGATGTAGAACTATATATTAAAGTGTGGGTTACTTACAATGTGGAGACAATCTACACATGTGATGTAGAACTGGGTATTAAAGTATGGGTTTCTAACAATGTGAAGACAATCTACACCTGTGATGTAGATCTCTATATTAAAGTGTGGGTTACTAACAATGTGGAGACAATCTACACCTGTGATGTAGAACTCGGTATTAAAGTATGGGTTTCTAACAATGTGAAGACAATCTACACCTGTAAACGTTTTGAAACGCAATTCAAATATAAATAAATCTTTATGATATGTATTGTTAATGAATAATACATGCTTTTAAAACATCGCATCTTCTCGTATATTCACAAACATACTTGCAGCTAATATCCTAAATCAACGGTCGTGTCAAATCAAGTTTCTGACCATATGTCAACGGCCAAAACTGTAAAGCTACAAACAAATATACATTTGTACTGAGACTAAGATTCTCGTTTCAAGTATAATTTGCAATTACATTAAACACGTTGTTATTATAAGTATTATACAATGCAACGTTTGATTGCTATTAAAGGTATCGCATGGATGAGGCATGGTCAAGTGAACTCATATGGAGAGACCGTGCAAGTCAGTTTTAAATGGATTTGGGACTATGCTCTAGGTAACTGGTAGGCCGACTTTATTGTTAAATGTGGTTGATAAGAAACTCTTTATGATTTGTTGGTTATTTCTTCCATCACCTGCTAGGTACCTATTGGTGACACTACTTGGATCTCATCAAAGCCGCATATATAGATGCACCCATCACCTGTACACAAGCTTAATGGTAAGGTCAGACCCGGCAAGTTATAGTGTCCATAACTGTACCTCCATTGTAGGCTTCCTGCCATGTCCATACTGGTGACGTTGTACTTTTTAAAATCACTGACATAGATAAACTTGTTATCAGGGCTGCACGTGAGATACATAGGACATGCGACTAAAGCAATATATATTGTTTTGATAATGTTTCCGTCCATATTCAGGATCTGGACACTTTATGGAATTTTGCAAGCTACTCTGGGCCAAGGAACACACGTGACGTCATGCGGTGCTGATGGAACCTCCTAAATATAAAGTATATATGATATTTTTAATGATATATTAGTGTTAACAATACGTCGTAGTGTATGTTCCTGTAATGACACAGTAATACAGTAATACAATTATAATGTAATACAAGAATCAATGTTGTACTGAGTGTGTTCCAATAAAATAATTTTCTATTACTCAAGCTTAAAACTCCAGGCAAGTGTAGTGACTATTTTTTATTTATATTAAAACTGTGTATTAAATATGTTGCTTTTTTCAGATTATGACATGCACATAAAATATGTTATTTATAACACGATTTCGCACTTCATTACATGTAAGTCTGGACTATATTCTGTAATGATTACTTTCCATGTTAAGATACACAGTGTACATCCGTTTTAGGGGTAAGGTCAAATAAAGAGAGAAGATTTACATGTTAAGACCTTTCTACATACACTACATGCACTCACAATATATATGGCAAGTTGGATAGTTTGGCGCGTGGATGGATGGATGGATACATGGTGATATATATATATATATATATATATATATGAAGAGAGAAAGTGTTGATATATCAGAGAGATATAGAGGGAACAGAGAAGACGTATATCAGGACTGACAGAGATAGATACAAAAAAGGTCTTTGTATGAAAAAACTTATACATATACTATTTTATATAATATCAGTGTGGGCATATGTAAATGCACATGGGTCAAGGGAAGGGAGAAGTTACGAAAAGTTAGTGTTACAAAGGATCATGTATTGTTGTTGGATTTTTTGTTATCTATAAAGTGGAATGAGTCATTGTTTCACATTGACTAGTGGAATACAGAGTGTATACGAACTATCTAAATATCGTAATAATTTGACGATTGGAGAAGCTAATGACAAGTTTGTACACAATTTATTTTTGTTAAAATGTACAAATTGCAAAACCATCTCTGTTACTGTTTGAACAATAATAGGCACGACGGGGATTTCTGCTTAGCCAATAATATGACATAACAAAACTTGAGCTCCAACAGTTAATGGTCACGGTCAGCTTGGCTTAGGTAGAAAATGCCTACTTGCGATAAAGTGTGGGATGTAATGCGTGACTGTTCGCACTGATTTACGGCATCAATAAACAACATTGTTCATAAACTTGCTTATGAACGACTGACTTACTTTAATATTTCAGAATGCAATGTTTGTTCCATACTATCACGTTACGTATTAAAATACATAAATATGCTTAACACAAATAAAAAAAAAATGTTCATTTCCATCGGAACTCTATGAGGCAACAATAGCGTTATGCCGAGAGCATGTGTGTGTTTGAATGTCTTTAAAAACAACAACGCACAATTTTATTAACAAATATTAAATAAATCAAATAAGTGAAATGAACTTCTTTTTATTAATAACCTAATGTACGATTGCTAATGATCGACGGATCGTTGCGCAACACGAGCCGTTTAATTACCCTTCTGCGCGATTAGGCTGTGTGACCGCATTTCTGTCTGATCGAGAGATGAATTGTCCATATGTTTAATAAAGTCACGTGACATGACCACGTGACGATAACTATTTTAAAATTTGATTGGTTTAGAGTTATTACGATAATTTTAATTAGCTGATGGTAAAGTCCAGATGTTTCAATTAGAAGAAAATACTTAAGGGCACAACGCTTGTATTTTATGGATCTTGGAGAAGGTATTACAAAAAGAACTTTAAAGAAAACCAAATCGTAGACATAGATTGTGCAGATACAGCAAAATGTCGAAAAGAAATACAATGGGACAAGAGTATGACTTATCTTTAAAGAAGAGCAATTCATTGTTTTCTGTGCTAACATTGACTAGCGGAAGACAAAGTGTATACAACTGGAGAAGCTTATGATTCATTTTTATATGATTTTCAAGAATACCTATTTTCTTTAAAATGTACAAACTGCGAACATTTCTCTTTAAATGTTCGAACTTTTAAACTCTTTAAATAATCAGAACGTGGATTTTCGCTTAGCCGAACAATAATAAAACATGACCTCCAAAAGTGAATGGTTACGTGTCATTTGGGTTTAGCATGGCTAAGTTAGGAAATGCCTTTTTTGCGACGCGGAGCGGGATGGAACGTTTTAACGTTCACACAAAAATACGGCATCAATGAACAGTATTTTGAATAAAGACTAAGTACATGGTTATTTAAAAATGCAATGTTTGTTACATACTGACGGGTTTACCACCTTAAACAGACATAAATACTCATACCACAATCACACACACTACGGCAACAATGAACATTATTTTGCATAACGATTAATTACATGGTTATTCCAGACTGTCAGATTTACCACCTTTAAAAGACACAAATACTCATACCACAATCACACACACTACGGCAACAATGAACATTATTTTGCATAGCGATTAATTACATGGTTATTCCAGACTGTCAGATTTACCACCTTTAAAAGCCACAAATACTCATACCACAAACACACATACACACACACGCACGCACACACGCACACACGCACGCACACACGCACGCACGCATGCACACACGCACAGACGCACGCACACACACGCACGCATGCAACTATTGAAAAACTTGCCAAAGTTTCTGCTTGTCAAACAGCAAGTGAAACCTTTCAGATGGAAATGTGAGTCTCCATACATGTAATTATTTGTAACATACTTAGAATCGATTCAGGATTGTTTAACAGCGATTGTCCTCTTTAACAGTCGAATCAGTACTCTGGAGACCTTATTCGTTGTGTTTTTTTCCAATGTCTTATATAAATAGTATATTTTTTGCCTGACTGCTCACCCTCTTGCCTCCGAATGTCATGGGTTTGAGTTCTGGTTGGGATGAAGGGCTTAATGGGCCAGGCCTACCAGCTGGTCTGCGTTACGTCGGTGGTTCTAGCCATAAGTTGGTCAGGGTCTTTCTCCATAAAATAGCAGGAAGTTGCTATAATGACCATAACTGTGTCAGAGTGATGTATTTCTAACACAAGCAAAACAGATAAGCAGCGACTTAACCAAGTTTTAAACTACAGACCACATGACATTGAACAATACCGCTCCTATTTTATGTCACGATGACCTGATTTTTTGTAAAATATTTATCAAAACAAGTTTGAATCGTAACAAGGATTGGCCTCACGTAAGATGTTGACATTACCAAAATAACAGATGTTGTGTACCTTGGAATGTCTGTTCCCACAGATGAATAAAGAATTGACAGCAGTCAAAGTATTTCTAGAAAACATATATCTGAGTAAGTTTAGCATCATTAAAGTAATTGAGTAACAAAAAGTCACTTACAAGTTTATACGCAATAACGGCTTTAACACTGTCTTGATTGTTGTTTGATCTTTTAAATCGGTATATTAACACTACGTTGCAATTTGTAAAGTCTTTTGAACTTAGAACGTTTGACCATCAGTTATGCTCATTTTCCAGTGTGTTCTTCCCTTGACGCATACCGGCCGATGATAATGTCCCCATTTTGGTCTCAACACGGCCCGAAATCAACAAGGAAGACAAGTGCATACAAGGGTTCCGCTGTGTAGATACTTTATATGTGTTAAATAAAATGTTTCGGAACCAAAGCCACCGTCAGAATAATCTAGCAACTCCCAACTTTTTTGAAAATTTAGTATCTCTAATCGAAAATATGTTTTACTATGATTGTTTATGCCTGCTATTATTTTGGTAATTTGACAAAAACATTGTTGCTTGCATAGGTTTGTGACTTTATTATTTGAATATTTCTAAAATCACTGACGATTTTGTCAGTATAATTCATTTTCATAATACATATGTTATAACTGAAAAAAAAAACTATGTGTTTATATACTCATTTTTTTATTTCTGACTTGCTCTGCTTTTTATTACCACCCTATTTTTTTCCATTCGGCCATTTTGGCCATTTCGGGTCAATGACATAAAAGTCGATAAAAAGTATATTTTTTATAAGTTGTGGACGAAATATTTTATAAGTCACAAAACACCCTCTCAATTAATAGGAATGTAAAAACAGTTCACACAATGCTATAATTCGAAAATCCCCATCATTATTGTCGTCATCATCATTATTTTCATTACCATTATCATTACGCTCTTATAAACGACATTTTCGTATGTTTCAGCAATAAACAAACATTATGCAATTTAATTAGGATATGTTAATGTAATAACAATGTGTTTTAGCGTTGAGGCAATGCGTTTGCTATGAAACCATTCACTTCAAAAACAAAATAGCATAAATTTAATTTTAAGAAATATTTGTTGTTTTTAGTTATCGAACTAAAAGTGGAAGATCGACCAAAATGGGCTGTGTTTAAGTCTTATTCAGTCAGAAATGTCAATTTCGCAAGCGTTTCAAAACGCCTGTGCCCTTAAATTTTTTGTAGGTAAAAGATGTTTTTCATGTTTTTCTAAATTGAGTGAAGACATAACAATATAATATATTTGATAATAATAACACATAAAAAATATGTTGTATGGTGATATTTGCAACGCAATTATGTGATATTCATGTGCAACAAGATGCTGTTAGCCTGTTTAATATGTTCTACCATAATAGGAACAAGGTCTAAGAATAGCGAGTGCCGCATGTAAATAACTAAGGATTCTTATTAGGGATTTAAGTGCATCACAACACACGGCTGTAAAAGCACACTAAAATAAAACACTGTTTTTATATCTTATTTTGTTCCGCTTAAAATTAACAAAATAGGTCCACGATTGTCTTGATGCGTTTCTCTACATCGACTCGGTATTTATTCTGATATTATGTGATAGCTTAAACTGTCTTGTATGTTTGTGTTAATATGTTCATGTGTTGAATGCGTAGACATAAGGAGAAGCGAACCTTTTAATAATATGTTTAGAATATATGAATAGCCGAAATTATAATCTCTGCTTGCAAAATCATGATTATTTGTGGTACTATTACTGTGTAAATGGGTATACTACAACTGACGTATTTTAACAATTTATTTGTGCGCGTTTATGAAGGTTGCGCTTTATGAAAAAAAAACAAAAACAACTCTGTGGATCAAATCGCTAAAAAGACGATGCCCTATAAAATAAGTTCCATCGCAGGCGTTACTTGTTGTCTGTATTTGTCAAACATCGTTAATTGTACCACAGATTTTATTATATTTAGTTGTAGTATGCAATAGAGCAAGAGAAATTTCCTTACATTTTCTAAAGAGAATTCCTTCTCTGAGAATCAGACGGAGGCTTCGGTATGGAACGTACCTAATAATAAAAACAAATGTCAATAAGTTAGTCAGTAAACACAATTAAGATACATACCCAAACTGTAAACAAAACCGCCTCATTTTTTCATGCTAAGAATCACTAACACATTAAGGAATAGGCACAGAAACACGGTCATGTTTAAGCCGCATTAGAAAAGGCCACATAAACCAACTAAGGCGAACAAACTTTTCATATGTATCTTGAACATTAAGCAAATCTACAATCAATGAATGTGTGTGTACATTTCACTGTCAGCATTTGACTTGTTCAATATAATCAAATTCATTTTACACAAGCGTTGTATTGTTTTCTTACTCCTTATTATATTATAACATCATAATTATAATAATTATAAGAGATGTTGTAAATGGTTATAGTGTTTTTAGTTTATTTTCTACAAAGGAGGTGGTCGTTAACCCAAAATTATTGGTAAAAATAATGAATAACTTAACTGCAGAACAAAGAACTGTTATCTCCACTTGTTTGTTATGTATGAGTTTCTGATGTGCCCATAAAACTGGTGACACAGTGAATATGACAAGATAACGCTAAGGTACGATATAGATCGATCGATAGATAGATAGATAGATAGATAAATAGATATATACTTTATTATATACAGAAATAATATATATCCATTCGTATTCCCGTGATAATAAATCGATAAGGGAATTTATTATTTAAAAAAAGGGAAACGAAATAGAACACATATTGCTTACTTACTTTCATCCTCCTTAACTGTCTGTAACCTACATGTAACGAAACATAATGTAGGTCAGAACGCATGTTGAATGTAGTGAAAGAATATTTTAACAAATACAATCAAATCTCTTATTGTTTTATTTGTTTTCTGGGTTATCAGTTAACTGGTACTTTTTAGTAATTACTATCTTTATTTAAATTCTCAAGTCATTGTTTGTTATATATAATACCATATGCAGTAACAGCATACTTATTTAAAATGTTTATTTGACGAACTAACGTTATTGATTTCTTGTTTTGTGCCTCGTCGTATTTTAAATGCTTACCTTGCCAATGTTTCGATTTTATTGCGCACATTTACTTAAGCTTTATTTAAGCTCGAAAATGTTTAGTTTTTTTTTTTCTGTCAGAGAAATCAATACGCATTTTAAATGTACAATGTTTTCATTTTAACAGAGAATCTAAGAGTTGATCATGTTTAAAGTAGAAAACAGGGTTTGAATATGATCCAATACGGCAGAATCGTAAACATTTGAACAGAAGTCGAAAAGCAGTTGTGTGCGGTATTGAGTTTCTGAGCTATTTAACGGCCAATGCAACCTGATTTCTCGCCTAAATGTCACATGTGTTATCTCTAATAACTAACAGTTACCATATTAAGTGCATGTACAGGTGAGCAATGTCTAACATTCCAAATGGGGAAATAAATTATTGTAGTCACTTTATTTTGACATACAAATCATTAACAAAATAAGATTGCATGCTATCAGTTTGAAATGCAACACATCTGTGTTATATACCGTATACGGTAATAGCTACTCCATTAACGTACGATCGACACTATAAATGGGCACATTGTTGTCCCTTATTAAGTCGTTATTTAAACCAACATACAAAACGGTTGTGTGATAAATATCACAAGTTGTATCCAAAAGTTAGGACTTGTATCAACTTTAATATTAGTGATTTGAAAGTATGTAATTGTCCAAACTCTGTCAGTGTTCGTAATAATTGTGTTCTATAGCCCACAGCATGTAATTATCTGTCGGGAGTAAATTGGGCAAGTTTTCGTAAACCAAATAGTGTCATGATTTTCTTATTTTCCATATGTTTCGTTGACACGGCATTTAGACTAAACGTACTTATGTGACTCAATAAAATCTGTGGATCACACACATAAAACAATGTGTTGATAACGACCATACGTAAAACTATGTAACTTTCTGCAAACCTTTATAAACGCTGCCAACAAACCATTTTAGAGACGTATCGGGTTCATGTTGTGCCTAAAATGATATGTATTAAATTACAACTATCAACACGGGGTAAGGAAATGCATACATGGAGCCCGTAATAGTATATCTATTGTAATACTGTCAAACGTCTTTAAGAATACTACGCACAGTAAAGTCATAGAAATATGGCCTTATCTGGGTTCTCTCTTTTCTGGCTTTGCATTGTAGTCACAGTAAGAATTTTCATGGGTTGGAGAAAGGAAGTGAGACATGGGGTGGATCTTTTTTAGCTGGACACAGTCCCAGACTACAGCGCAATCAGGAATGTGGTGGGATAAGAGCTTTACTTAACAATATCAGTGTTGTAAGATATGTACATCAAGTGTGATTTATTACGATCTCTGCCCTATCCTGCCAGTGCATCTCAGTGTATAATGAACTAATCAAGTATCCATCCGTGATCACACAGCATGGTG
The DNA here is from genome assembly GCA_007844125.1 of Sinonovacula constricta. Classification (NCBI taxonomy): domain Eukaryota; kingdom Metazoa; phylum Mollusca; class Bivalvia; order Cardiida; family Solecurtidae; genus Sinonovacula; species Sinonovacula constricta. Next base: position 3,590,219 of record CM017564.1, read on the forward strand.
TTATCTGTTGGGCTCTAAAGAAGATGATCCCAATACCTTTAAGTTATCAATAATTTGTGATATGTAGTAAGGCATGGACTTTTACCTGGGCTTCTTTGAGTAGACATTTCTTTTGTAGGACACACTTCGCCAAAACCCCGGCGTTCCTTAGTTTCCTGCCAATGATACCACATGTCATTTAGTTATGCACTAAACTAAATCGTGAAACAAGTTTTATATTGTCAGGGTTGATTATTCACATATTTATCTACCTGTGAACGAATTAAATGCATTAATGTACATTATAGGACATATGTCTGTTTTATCCATATTGTATTTACATATTACTGGTTGCTTTCAATATAATTTTCATATATAACATTAACAACTTATCGACAAGGAGTCAATAACTTGGTTCATGGTTTTCGTTTATGTTAATGTGCTTGTTATTCGAACATACCAGATGTTTTCTTAGCTACTCTTTTTTGTTTCTAATTTTCGATTTGCTGAAACATGAAGTTATTTTATAAGTCACAAGAATTACTTTATTTATAAAGTCACTGAACATTCGTAACATCAAAACTTCATAGTGATATCATAATATCAATAGAAAAACACCATCATAAGAGATCAGACATTCGTCAGGATGTGCACCTTTCAGTGCTCGAAATTTCGTATGCGATACAAGTATGCTTAATTATCTATGGCAGGATGTTCGTTCATTAAAAAAACGTTCCTTCTGTGGACTTGCTTATTGCTTCTGGATAGAAATGTTTAGCGGTTTACTTTCAACGTGTACTTGGCAGGGTGCCTTAGGCATATATAACCATAGTAATTATTCCATATTAACTTTTGTGTAATATTTTTATAATATCTAATAGATTATATCTTTTATCCTTTGCTAATTTCCGGAATTGTAATCAGTATATTTTGCAAACGTTTAATAACAAGAAGATAATGTAGAAATCTGGATGTCATGGTCCTGTTTCTGAATATTAATCAAAACGTTTTAAGCAACTATTTAGCAAATGTTATCTAAAGAAAAAGTACAATGCATTATAAATTCATTAATCTAAGTTATGAATGCCTCTTAAATTTGAAGATCCCCTGTGTTTCTTTATTGAGGTAGTTTTCCGTCTTGCTATTTATTTTTATCTTACTGATTGCTTTACATATACATTAAGCACTAATATCTTATCTAGAACTAGAAGTAAAAGAAATGTTTAAAGATTAGGCCTCACAATATGTGTTAGTCTGCTCAAAATGCATACATACCAGACGTTTTCTCAGCTCCTTATTCTCTTTTTCTAGTTCTCGTTTTTCTTTATTCTGTGATTTTTGAGAAAGTAAAATCATTTAACAAGTCACACGAACGTACTATATTTATAAACTCAGTGAACATTCCTAACATCAAAACATCATAGTAATATCATAGCATCAGTACATAGCAAGCCATCATTAGATGACAAACATTCGTCAATATGTGCACCTTCCATTGCTAATAAGTTGGTGTGCAATAAAAGTATGCTTATATATTCACTCGCGGGATTCATTTGTGGAATTGCTTATTACTTCTGAATATGGAAAGTTTGCGGTTTATTTTCACAGTGAACAGGGCAAATTGCCTGAAGCATTTTTTAACATTTTCATTTGTCCATATTTACTTTGGGGTATTTGTTCTCTCTAATCGATTATAGTTTTTTTCTTTATTGTCTGTTAATTTTCGTGTATTCATCAATGTGTTTTGCGAAAGTTAAATAAAAAGAAGATAATGCAGAAATTTGCATTAACTGTCTTTTTTTCTGAATATTAATCAACACTTTTAAAGCACCTAGTTTGTAAATGCTATCTAAAGAACAAATAAAATAAACGCAAGTATGACCTTTTGGTTTAAAGTCTCAATTTAAACCAGATTTGATCAATACCATATGTATATGCTATTATGGAATGCAGTAAATTCATAAATCTAAGTTATCAATGCCTCTTACATTTGAAGATCCACTGTGTTTCTGTATTGAGGTTTTCCTTCTTGCTATTTATTTGCATCTTACTGATTGCTTTACATATACTTTAAGCATAAAGCACTAACATCTTATATAGAAGTAGAAGTTAACAAAATGTTTTTATAGTTAAGGCCCATGTTAGTGTGCTTAAGATGCATACATACCAGACGTTTGATCAGTTCCTCATTGTGTTCTTCTAATTCTCGCTTGTCTTCCTTCTGTATTTGTTGAGGAAATAAAGTTATTTAACAAGTTACACGCACGTACTTTATTTATAAACTCAGTGAACATTCCTAACATCAAAACAGCATAGTAATGTCATAGCATCAGTACAAACAATGCCATCATTAGAGGTCAGACATTAGTTAATATGTTCACCTGTCATTGCTCGTAGCTTGGTAGGCGTAATTAGTATGTTAAAATAGTAAATCGCAGGATGTTTGGTCGTTAAAGTAATCACTACCTTTGTGTAATTGCCTGTTGCTTTTGAATTGTGATTTTTGCGGTTTACTTTCACAGTGAATAAGGCAGGGTGCCTAAAGCTTATATGAACGTACTTCCATTATAACTTTGATATTTTTATTGTTTTATTTTATGCTTCAAATAAAGATAATGTTGCATTTCTTGTCCTGCTTGCGAATATATATCACACCTTTTAGAGAACCTTTTTGACAAATGTTATCTAAAGAACAAGTAAAAGAAACGTAAGTATGACCTGACATATTAATACAGAGATTGCAACAACAAGAAAGACGATAATACGGTTGTTAATTATTGCCCTTTAGTAAAGTTTTGATGCAGTTGATGTCGTTTTTATGTTTAAATTTAAGTACATGTATGAACTGTCATAAACATTTTCTTTCTTGATCTACTACTTTACTTGTTATTCATAGATGAAGTACTGACCTTTGTAGTTATTCTCTTATTATATGCATTGTGATGAATTGCCGTTAAAAATAATATTACTGTAAATAATGTCCACCTGTGACTGTCTCAGCACAATGGTATGCATTTACCACATAATATAAAGCATTGGCAAAATGTTTTTACAGTTCAACAGTATTCTTGGGACGTCATTTACAAACAAAATGTGTTGATTACACACAACTTGATGGTATGGTCGGTAGAAAACTTTTTTTCCGGGAATATCACGCAAACACGGATTATACGTAATGATTACCAGACAATTTTGACACACACTTAGAAGAAAATAACAAATGTCTCGAGGCACAAGAATATCCTTAATGTTTTTAGAGAGATGGTTTCTTTCAAACTGATTCATGCTCATGATATTTTGAATGTGTAGCTTTAAACTACAAAACGACCATCTTATTCTAATAAAGTAATACGAAAGAGGGTAAAAAGTAAAACATGTGGTCTAACACATGACAAAATCATACAGAGTAAAGACACTGAGACGAGACATTATACAAAAGAAAGACAATTCAACTTTTAGTGACTGTTCATTCGGCAAAATGACCCACTGCGTGCTTAGGTTCATATACAGTTTTCTGATTCCTCTGTAAAAATACAATTTTTCATTTGATGATCTTTTAGAAGGCTTACTTGCCACTTCTTGCTTTAATTGCCTATAGCTGGCTCATTAAACAGCTGCGCTAAATATACACTAATAAGACTGCTGTACTTTGTGTTAAGGTATAAACACTGAGAATCTCAAACTAATTAATTAGTTCACATCAGTGTAATAAAGCAAAGGCACACAATTCATTTCAATTATAATTAGTTTAAATTTACGATGACAAATGGAACCTAAACAACCTGGTATAAGGGCACATATTTATGTACATACATCCTAAGTTATTAATCCATATTTAAATGTAAAGCTTTTATTCATTTATTTTTAATATCATGTATAGTTTGTGTTTATGTCAGTTCATTATGTGAACACACCTGAATTTTGGATGTTACTACTGTCTTAACATGTTCGTGTAGGTGCTGACGTAAAATGTCATCTGTTTTCTGAAGCAAATCGTTGGCCAATCTGGCCAATTCCTCAGTCGTATGTTTTAATTTGTGACTTTAATCTGTCCGCGATTCAATCTATGTAAAGGAAGAAGCCATTACAAAAAAAATGTATGTACAGGTGTGTGACAAACAACTATTAAAAGAACGTTAAGTCAATCATTAAAACTATTGGCCTAATATGTCAATTATTTTATTATTCAATGTCTTGCAAAAATGCATCGCGATCGTGTTTGCCTTTAAGAAATAGCGATGAAACAACGCTTTATACTGAGAATCATTACGCAAAAATATATTTGTATCTGTTTATCTAAAAAAGGACATTAATTTGCGCGTTTTATTGGACTTCATATTCACATTCTTTTGAAAGGTTGTAGCATCATTGGCTACCTGAGTCTCGGTGATGTTTCCTCTTATAAGTGATCAGCCCCATATCATTTGCGATATTGCCTTCTTGTGCTTTCCCCCCACTATTTGAAGATTTTGTGTAGGCATCATTGTAATTATTCATAGAAAAATAATTGTCCTACCTTTACTTTAAATTCATGTTCTGCACCTGAATAAAACGAAAATGCAATACAAATCACAACAAAGAAATATATGTTAAAATAAAGAAAAGCATACGTTCAGTTAGATTTGTCTTAAGTATCTCTTTATTTGGCACCCTTAATCCAAATGATTTAACGCCTTAGATTTCAGTTAGCCAATTTAGATTAACACGAACGTGTTGTATTTCGAATTTGAATGATTATATTCGACATAAAGTGAGAACAACTTCGTCGTTCCGTCTCTTTATTTTATCAATGATTACTTTAAGTGCACAATACTAGCAATTACAATATTTAGAAAACATGTAAGTATAACATGGTGTAGTTTTATTTGACATTATTGACGTGTTCACACTTAATGTTTTATTATTTCTAAATACACAATAAAAAATGAGTTTATGATCCCAACAAATTATAACAGTAACTTAATAAAACATATTTACAAGATGCAACTTACTTTCCTGTCCAGATGACAATCTTTCCAATATAGTCTCCATATATTTAATATCCTGTTCATATATAAATATATTCAAATCATTGTCATTTGTTAATATGTGTTTTTCTTATTCTAACACCAATGTCAATGTGATAATTAACAACATTTTAAATACATACATGCGTTTAAATGAAAACCACTTGAAATGTGTGTGTTTCGATTAATTTGATTTTACTGAGAAAATGCACTTACAAGTTTATGCTACACTTGTATTAAAATAAACATATCATTTTGCTTTCCGTTTAGTTATACAGAGTTGCATTTACAATAATTTACTTAAAATGTATGAATCCGAACTATATTAAATGGCCATAACAAGACATAAGACATTGTCTTATGGAATAAAGCTCTCTTTTCGAAAGCCCCAGTCACAATCAGAGTCTCAACCCTGACTTTTAAAGGTAGTCCTTCGCCATACGAAGCAAACTCGCATGCAACATTAAACTATCTAAGTTCCAGTAATATAAGTAAACAGTTTACAATGTTTAGGGAAAACATGTCCTCATTCACTTATAACGACGTTAAAACAAATCTCAGTTTAAATATGTTTAAGTACCTGAAGTTGATTTTTCGCCTGCTCACTTTTGTGCTCATACACTTTTCTAGCGCCAGGAAGCCATCCCTGAATCAGTCTCACGACCATAGAGTGTAGAAGTCTAACATCACCTGTTCTTAACTGATTTTGATAGAAAAAAATGAGTATGTAAACAATACAGATACAATATGCAGGACTAACAGTGTATGAATCATTTTATATTGAAATTGGATTTGAAAATAAGGTGATCCAAACAAGCGAGTTTTATATAAGTGCTATTGCTTTAAGCGATATAGAAACTATTTTTTTCAGCAGATGCATGACAGGATTACATCCAATGGCAATAACATTGCAAGATCGCAAACTTGTGCATGCACATGATTTGAAAGCCTACCTGTTTAATGCTTTCAATTGCTTCAGTAACTTCGTCCGTGCTTTTTAATGACTTGATGTGTTCTAGGAAGTCAAGAATTACATCGATGTTGTTTTCCATCTCTTGCTGGCTTATGCTCATTGTAGCTGGGTGCATTGTCCTGTTTCTCACCTTTCTTAGCTGTTAAAAAGTGATTATTATTGGTATGTTTTCTGATAAATAACACAGATTTAGGATATTCTTATTAAACTATGTTGCAACAAAACGAGGCAGAAACAATGGCATGTAGCAAGCTACAGATCAAGGTATACACAATGTATATACGCACAAACTTACAGCAGAAAAAGATTATCGCGTTATGAATGCGTTTACTCCATTTATAAGCGTTTATTTTAACTACCATTAAAACTAACACGCATATGTATCAATTCAGATTCAGCTTTCTTGTTATACATATAGTCTATGCATAAATATGCATGTGTGTTCATGCGTATGTGGTTGTGTGTGTCTATCCAATTTATATTAAATGCCACAACACCTTATATAATAGAACATGTGTTACTTACTTCATCGATTTTTCTTTCGTCAAATATCTGCATCAATGTCTTGCAGCGCTTAACAATGGTACAGAGGGCCGTGATATCGCACTCTTGAAAATCGTGTATGTCACATCTCATCCAATCTTTGAGAAATAGACGGACAAATTCAAATGGCGACTTAAGCCACTGCTGGGGATCGGTGCCTTTTAACATTTGATAAAAATTGACGGAATCTGAAGTGTGTCCTTTGATAATGTTTAAAAGATTCTGGCAGGTGACAAGCGTCCCAGGACACAAGTGTTTGAATTGGGCCAGCCAGCCATTGACTGGTCTGATGTCGTCAGCTGTTGCTTCTGCGCAAAGTTGTCTTCCGAAATCATTCGTAGATTGGAGCTGCAAGCTTTTCATTTCATTCATGACAATTGGCATGAATATTGGTTGAAGGTATTTCAAGGCTTGTGTACTTCTATACCAATTCGTATCCCCTGTAGCCATAAGGATCTGAAACGTAAGTTTTACACTTATACGCGATCAACGATCTATGTGTACAGCATCACATACAGCTTACTACATGCTTTGATCTGTTTTTCACTTTGATCTGTTGGTTGCCTTAATAATTCGCCCCATGCCCATCGATTAAATCCTTCCTGAAGAACTGTCATTTTAAATCTTAACTATTTAGCAAATAAAGTGTACAACTTACTCATGGCTTACATAATTAGCAGAACTTCAAATTTGTAATCATCTCTTTATTTACGCTACATCGGCAAAATCTACCACTTATAATTTGTGTGTTTATAAAAGTGTCGTGCTTTTTTGTAGTAGTAGTATGTTTTAACACGCACGCGAGATGTAATTCTCTAGCTTAAGTCAAAACAATTATTTCGGTCTGTCTGTCGTACTCAACTTATTACATTCTTACATAATGCAAAGTGTGGACTTTTCTAAAATCTTACAATTCAAGAAAAAGTACCGTTAATACTGGTATGTTTACTGCAAAAAACACGATCATAAATATACACCTCAAGTTAAATTTAAGTCATATTAATTACTAGAAAGAACAACATGCATCGATAATCAAGCAGCATAACATATTTGAAGTTGCGTTAAGAGAGTTAAATTGTCTTGTTGATGACGGGGAAGATTTTGGTGTCAACATATTTGACCATGTAAACTATTATTAGTGTCAGAAACTCTACAATAGTGTGGTAGTTCTGTTTTTACAGTCTCGTTTTATAAATAAACAGCAAGTATAATCACTTACGTTGATTTTATGTTCACCAAGGAAGCATATTTTAAAAAAAGATATGTGCCGTTTCCGTTTTCTTTCATTCGGCTATGTTAGATAATCGGTGAAGCCGGGTTGTGGGATCGCAGTGTCATTCAAACATGTGACACACACGCAAAGTTATTTTACACTAGCCAACGTGGTAATGTTCGGGTGTGACTACTAACGTAATGTAAACATTACACATTGTTGCCGCCGATTAACAACATCAACATATTTATCTTGGGATAACAACCGTAAGTAGTTTACTAACTTATTGGATAAAATCGAAATTTAATATCTATAAATTATGAATATGTTCATGTAAATCTTTGACTCTACTAAAACAGTGTTACTTAAGAAACCGATATCGATATATGGTATCAGAATATTTACTATTAAACCTCACCTGCTCCGGATCGGTCAAAATCATCAAGCTTATCGAGGGCATCAGTTTATATAAAACAAAAAAAAACACGTCATCTCAAATAAGAACATTTTCAACATAATATAATGATTATTACACAATTTGGAAAATGTTTTGAATCGCTTATTTTGTTTTCTGTAAACAAACGTTGCCTCTATGTATGTATGTGGTTTTTATTTGCATTTTGAACTCTTGTGTGTGTTTATAAATGGTAGTGAAAGTGACTTTACCTGCTGGTCTTCATCAGCTTTCTTTCCTAATGAAACAAAAAGTCGATATTTCAGTAATCTGTTAGAACAATTGATTTTACTAATCATCAATGTACAGCTGAGTCATTGTAAATGCTAATCAAGGTCTAAAATAGTATAATGGCATACGTTATTGCAGTTAAACTATAAAGCATTTTCTGTTTTATCTATGCCTTCCTACAAGCACACTTTTTATTTCAATCGACTGTTAATGATTATTCTAGACAACGATAACTTAACTAGGTAATACATGTATTGTTCACGACGCATATTCTAGTAAGTGTTTAAATTTATCGCAAATCGACTGACAACACTGGTCCAGTACACTGCGAACACAGAGATGCGTGTACCTTAAAACTGGCACAGGGTGTACGATAAAGGAGAACTAGACAGTATTAAGAATAAACTTTGAACGTCCGTTTTTGAATTAATAATGCAGTTTCCTTCCATTTATGTAAAGATTAGCAAGAATGCATAGCATGCATATCGAATACAAGTGTCACCCATATTTAACTGTTCACGTACCGTGCATTGAACAAAAACGCACAGGTACCTGTATTGACATACTGGTAGGTTACAGCATGGCGACAATCTTAGTAATGTTTAATACCTGAATCATCAGCATTTGCTTTCAGTATTTTAATATCAAGACAATTATCTCTTTTGAATCTCCAATAAAGAAGACGAGTAAGTAAGACATATCGAATTACCCACTTGATATGCTCTATTGCACTATACCTGTTGTCGATGATGAGTCATGAGCATTTTGTTCCTCATCTGGGTCCTTTCCCACCACAGCAGCAACCTAAAGTAAAAATAAACTGTACCTGTTTAAACATAACATGCTTCTTCTTTAAAGCAGCAAGTAGTTACTGCACCTCATCGTTATAATTACTGTACCCGTCCTAAAATTAATATCCCTGTCATAATGGGGAACAACAATAGTAAGCGTACAACTGATAATATGGATTCTTATATTAAAGTTATTGTTTTAAGAGATAAAATAGATGCGTTCAAGGAAACATGTTTATAAGTTGTAAACCGGGGGTTAACATACACGTAAACCATGGGAACGATTTCTTATGATTAAATCAGAACAAAATGTTGTTAAGTAACATGATTCAACGTAATGTTTTACCGTTTCTTGTTCCATCCTTTAAAAATAGAGGGATCGTTTTATTTAAATTCTAGAAGAGCATACAGAGGTTCAATAAAGTCTCAGGAACTGGTGCCACGTCTCAATGTACATACGCGGACACTGGTTCTGCACGTTCAGCTGAAATGTCGTAAAGTAATCACTTAGGGTTGTTAAACTGACACTGTAAACTAACAGTAAAATTGATAGTTCTAATACATGTTCTACCTGTACTATTATTACTACTACTACTACTACTAGTACAAAAATTACTACTACTGCTACTACTACTACTACAACTACTACTACCACTACTACTATGATTACATTGAAGACTATCACAAAGACAAGATTTATCATATATAATATGTCAACTGCGGATAAATCCTCGGCATTTATAATATGTTTTTTAAACGATTAACTCTAAACAATACTACGTTTTATTTTGTTGATTTTCTAAAATTCTATTGTTTCTTCCATATTGTTTACATTTCACTTTTGACACTTTTGGCATATGACGTCATGGCATTTATGACGTCGTTATATGGTTCTTATAATATATCAGCGCTTGTACTGCTTTATTTTATTTTAAACTACTCTCTCATTAGGAATTTTTTGGTTGCCGAGGCTTTTATCTACTGTAAATACTGTACATATGTTCATTTTATCTGTTTAAACTCCCGATGCAGGTGCTTATTGTTAGTTGTGTCACTTTGACGGGATACTTTTATTTACACTGTTTGTTTGATAGAAAAACCGTCAGGAAGTGCGAGGTTGGAGCGCTCCACAAACCAGGTTTAAGCACCCCAGTTGGCCATTTTGCCGACTGACCGTTCCAAGGCGGTAACTGATGGTTTTTCTTTTTGTGTGTTATGTCTCGTCTCTGTGTTTTTTGTCACATTTACATTTACCTTGTCTGCCTTGGTCTGCAGGTAGATAAAATTTAAATATCTGTGAAAATTTTGATAGGACCTTTTCTTATTTACCTATTGAAATTATTAGGTATACAAGTTAGCCTTAATAAATTATCATGAATCTTAATTAAGAGGTTAAATGAATATTTATTTTTTAAATTGCCATATCTTTTTTCGAGGTCATATTCTTATAAAACATAGTCTACTGTTGACTACTACCAGTTATTTCTCGTGATAATAAATTCATTATATATTTTTACTTCTCATGCTAATTAACATACCACATTTTTTACAATAGTGTGTTATACTGCGTTTGATAATGTCTCCTTAAAAATGGAAAACAATTATTTTCTTCATAATTAAATGCTTGAATGTCTTTTCAGATCTAAATTTACTCGTTTTTTGGCAATTGCGATGTCTAATTCTTACAAAGAGATGAATAAAAAATATGACCAAGTTATGTGATAAAACAGCCCTTTTCTTCTGGTGTCTTATATTGTATCTGTCCAGTTAATGGTACTGTCGACTTACCATTAGTATATATGGGCCAAGCCAGAGAACACATCTGTTATTCTTCAATTAGCCTACAATTGGATTTAAGGAAATGCTACTGCTTCATTTAACTTTTAAGTAGAACATATGTTAGACAGAAGTTCGGTTCGCTGGGGAAAACAGATACACGCTGACAGGAAGATTTAGATTAGCACATTAATGTAGATTAAATGTCCTTGTGGGGTTATAATCAAATATGTTTCTGAAGTTAATATTAAATAGTACAGATACTTTTAAGGCATTTTAAAACTCTATAAACATATCAGTGACTTTGCTACTTGATTATTTTAAGGGATGGGAAAACATTAATATGTAATGTATGACTGGTAAACACATGATACATGTAATTGTAATTTGTATTAAGTATTCTGAATTTTTCTTCTTAAATGCATGTTCTATGAAAGACGAGCAGTTAATTACTCTAAGGTTAATCTGAATATTCTTAGAAGATAAGGTCAAGTCATACTGTGATTGTATTGACACAAGTAAAAATAAGATTATCTGATAGATGCTTGACAAAATTAAAAATTTGCATTTAAGGTGAAAATAGTCCTTGTCAAAAAATGATAGCATTGTTATTAATGTACAATAAGGATATATATATATATATATATATATATATATATATATATATATATATATATATATATATATATATATATATATATATATATATATATATATATATATAACAAAGATGTATGAGCATTGCAGCATAAAAAAAGTAAAAGACACAGGACCAAGGTATTCACATGCACCCCAAATGTAAAAGTGAGAACAAATCGGTGACGAGTCATTGAACAATGCAAGCAAACCCGACAGTTACCGCATTGGGCCAAACGGGGTGCCTAAACCGGGTTTTTATAGTTCTAATCTCGCACTTCCTGATGGGTTTCTTAAATGCAAGTAATGAAAGAAAACCGATCCATTTGAATACATGTCCAAGCTCTGACGTTTTGTTTGACAAGTTATGACGAAAGTAGTGACGTCATTGAAAAATTATAAGTACGGACGGGTATACCTTATGTTCCATATTGTGTTCAACACCTGAGATTAGTAACTAAAACAGTATCTGGTATCGCCTGGTGTCACATATCGGTAGGTGATGCCAAAGCAAATCACAGTGACCACAGTGACCACACAATTTGTTTCCAGGACTTAAGGTTATGTGATGGAGCATTCCGAGGACGTATAGGCGTTTGTTTTTAATTCCATTGATGGATAGGAAGTCAGTTTTGCTTGTGAAATAATTGCTAATAACTTGAAGATAGCCTAGGAAATGGTGTCATAACTGACTTGAAAATTACAAAGAAATGCAATATTAACATTAAAATTGACATTTAGCCAAGATGTTCTGATAGAATGATTCCTTGCATTCTTAGAGCAGCAAACAGCACCAGGCAGCACTCATTGTTGACAAATGGATGATGTGGAAATGTGACAACGTGTTTGAATAGCTAAGAAAATTTAAGCATAACAATTCATTAGCATACAAAAATCGTCAAGTCTGTCCGATTTCTTGTTGCAGTTTGAGCTTAATACACGTAAACGTTTCATTTCCGAATTCATAGGATAAGACAATGAAAGGGGGCAAATGTAACTACATCGTTCCAAAACAGTGACATACTTGTTGCGTTAATAGATTCGGTTTTGCCAATCTACTGGGATATACCGCCGCGATATTCCCTAAAGCATGCAAATGAGTTTAAAAATACAAATTTAATAATGACCGAAAAAAAAAATTAAGTGTTAAAGTGCACTGTGCTAGCTCACAATTAAAGGTTTTGTATATTTATGAAATCTAATTCTCACAATTATTCTAAATCTTAGCTTAATGGTAATCTTCACCAATAGACGAGTCAATTACTGTTTTTTCCATGTTATGGAAATAAAAGAAGTCATACAACATTTTAAAAATGCATCAATTCATGCAAAACGAAAACATGACACAATAAGATGGGTTGCTTCTAAACATTTAAAACACTACTGTTTGAATAAATATGACTTTTAAATTAAATTAATTCTAGATAATTTCTATCCCCTTTAAACTATGAAGTTGTACTTAAAATAAACGATAAACTACTAAAAATATATAAAAACGATTTCACACGTGCAAAAGTACCATACTATAAAATGAACCTATTGACATATCTAATCATTTACCCAATTCAATATCATTTGTGTTCCTAGTGTCGTACATAACTTGACAGCTGCCTTTAACGCCAAATAGGGCTTATGGTGGTATCTCTAGCTTACATTTACGTTGCAATGATTCAGTCTCTTCAGTTCAGTGAAATGACATGTAACTATTAAAGCAGACAGATGAATTACATCAATATTTATATACTCTTTGTAACTTCCAATACGTGTAACAAAGGCATGTCACATTGTTTGTAAAATGATATAGACGGGCAGGTTTGAACCCGTTTTTAAAAGAGACTGACACATTTTAACGAATTAATATAATGAAATGTTTACATTTACACATATATACTTCATTTAAGACCAAACAACGACTCACAAAAAAATTAAAGTAAGCGAGATGTTTTCAAAAACATGAAGACCGAAACGCGCAAGACACCTGTATCTCACCGAGATGTATCTATTTACGTTAGTACATATGTTCATACACATAATTAAACAGTTATCCATATCAGGAAATCCACACCGCATTAGCGGAGTAGTGATATAATACCATTGAAAGACACTCATTTTACGAACGTATTTAACAGTGTGTCATGAAAACAAATATCAAAATGTTGATTAACGCGTGTCCGATAAATAAGGTACAATTGGATAAATTGTGTTCAGTCATAGCCATACAATTGTATATGCGATTGAACCCACAAACTCAATTTAAAGCATATACATGGACTTATTGTGTATTTCCCACCTGGAGATGGACAGAGTAACCGAGAGTAAAATGAGACGGAGAATTGAAGATTCCATGCTTAAACACTTTTCTGTCAATGAAAAGCAAAACTAATGGATACATACTATTCTACTCAAAATAGGTTGTCTTAACTTTTGCCTAGATTATAATGTATGCGTGAATGATGATCATGCGTCTGTTTATGTGTGCACTTAGTAATTCTTTTATATTATAACATGTATTTTGTTGCAACTTTGCTCTTCAACCATTGTTGTCATTTTTAAACAGTTCCTTTAAAGCTGTTACCTAAATTTTAAAAGCATTGGTTTTAATTTATGTAATATCAATGTTTGGTTGTTGTTGTTTTCGGTTGTTGTTTTTTTACTTTCGGTTTATGTGAATGATTTGTGGCAATAACTTTATTTACGCCACGGCAAATAGAACCATTAAAACGCTGTTTATCGTTAGTTTATTGGTATAAACTTGCAAAATTCGAAACATCTTGTGCATTTAGTTTTTTCTTCTTATATTTGGAATGTAATTTCTGCTAATTGTTTAATTTAATTCAGAAAACTGAATAATGTTACAGTTAAGGTGAAAGTCCGGATATTGTCTTGTGAAAAAGCTGACGTGTTAGATTTTAACATGTATTTGTTTATAGACGTGTTATTTAATAGAAATATAATGCTAGAAAAAAACAGTTCCATCAGTGCAAAGAAGGCTCATAATTAAGGCTTTTCATTTAACGTTAAATTATTTCAACGATTTTCTTGAAACATATAATCCTTTCCTTTTTCAACCTGGTTTGGTGTTGAAGTTTTTTTCTTATAAACAAAAAGTGTAAATAAAACTATCCCGTCAACGTAAGATAACTAACAGCGGACTTCTGTATCGGGAATTAAACCGGGTAAAATTATATTGTAACAATATAATAAAATACTAACTTATATTAAAAACCTAAAATTTCCAAAGAAGAAAGTGGTTTGTTATAAATCAGTCCTAGTGATGACGTAAAAAAAACAATTTAATAATGTCATACGATAAAATGCAGTTACGTCATCGGTAAGCGTTAAAATATGAAATTAAAAAGGAAACCATCGAATTTTAGGAACCAATCTTAACAAACAAAACAAACGGTACAACTGTTAAGAGATACTATATAATGGAATATTGATGCTTTGTTATAAAAGCTGTGGATTTAGCAATCAGATCCCAAGTTCATACACAGACTTCAAATTGTGGTTTTAATGTAGTCTTAACAATATTTCGGGCCAGAGTGTAATTTGAAAGCAATGCATGTAGATTGCTGTAAAATAATCGACTGCAAGCAATGTAGTACACCGAGGGATTACTGGGCTGTAACCAACGGCAATACATTTGTAAAGTGATCAGAAAAGTGTTGTAAAGTGATCAGAAAAGTTATTGAGACCCCTGACTTTCATACTGCTATTACATTTTGAAGCAATAAAAGCATTGCTATAAACTAGTTTTGAAAACTCGTTTCTTAATTTGTGAAATTAAAAGCCTTGCTGGAACAATTCAGAAGTAATAAACTTGTTCTTGGCATTACAGTATTTTACTTTTGTACATTCTAGTGCAAACCTTGTTAGCTGGGACATGTAAATACAGATCTGGAACCGAAAGTGTTGTCACACGACACCATTTACGTACGTTACAATTACGTTCGATGTTCGAGTCATACATGATCTGTATTGTACTAACCCAGGTATTTTTCGACGCCAAATGATGCTATTTTATTTGCTTTAAAAAAAAACATCGCCAAGGACTCGGAATAAGTTTTCCCCATAATTAACTTTTAACTATATTGAAATCAGGTACTAATAATTTTATGGTAGTATCTCTTTAAAGTAAATCGTATTGTATGCCAAATTTGAAATAAGATATTGCAATCGCATCAAGGCGGAAGAAAAGTGGATTAAAATTACTTTATTTTCCTTACCTGTCGTAGTTTTCTATTAAATTTCCGTCGAGCACAAGGTTGCGTTTAAGCTTCTTTAAATTGTGACGAATTTGAGTAAAATGTACGCGTTTACAAGTTATAAGGAAGACATATAGCTCTTACTGTAATACCGAGGTTTACAAATAAATGTTCATTCAAATTTTGACAAAATGGCATTACTTTTCTATAAAGCGAGTGTAAATAATCATAACCACTTTGCTAGTTTTCATGATTTTTTTCCATTTCCGTTGGATCGAATACTTTTATATGGTGTCCACGTTCAATGTATTATGAAACAAATCTTAATTTGATGGTGCAAAGTTTGTTCCCATGGATATACATATGTACTACTTTTTTGTCTAAAATACTGTTACTTCATTTTATGTAAATATTGTCTTATAGAAACCAATTTGGTCTTTATTAAATGACGAGAAAAAAAGAAAGTACAGCGTGGAGAAATCAATAGTATTAATTGAAGAGTACTCTATTGTAAGTACGAACCTTGGCCCATACTTCTGAATATTTGCTATAGAACAACGATGTTAAATGTTCATACAATTTTCCACAATGTTTGACAAAGTGATTACGAACGGCAGTAAGGGAAAGAAGAAAGTAGCTTAATATGTGAGTGGTGGTGCTACTGCTGGCATTAGCTATGCATCTTGATTTGTATACTGTTTTATGAAGCCTGTGAATTCAATGCAGTGAAGCGTTTCTTCATGTGATTTGAGCTTCATATTGAGTTTCTGTAACATAAAATGAAACGACCAATAAATAAACAGAACGATACTCAGATTTATACTAAAGTGGAATAGTTCAATGCAAGAAACCAGCTTAGCATTACCGACTCATTTCAACAATGCTTTAGAATTCATTAAATAAGGAAGTTATTTTAAACAGTTATTTGACCGTAATTTTTATTACTTAAAATAAAACATCAGCATGAACGCACTTATGCAGCGTGGAAAACATAATTGTATGGATCTTTTTCGTAATAAGAAAAAAAATCAAAGGTTTCAGTAACATGTTTACCATTTTATAAAATATATCAGACTATGTATAATTTAGTGGTTCAATGTTCAAATGTTGTCTCTAATGCCCTTCATAAGTCAAACAACTTGGGCAGTCTACCTGTCCCTTATGTGAGATTGCTCAGAAGGTATAACTTTGGATTTTGTTTTCCTCAACATGCTATTTGCATATAAAATATAACCTGGAAAGGCGGTAATGATGTATCTTTCACATCTTGAAAGTTTATGAAATTTAAATTATATAACATAAACATATTGTATAAATTTCAGGACATTTAATATTGTGCGAGCATTGGGCGCGCTTCCCTAAAACTACTATTGCTGACAGCACCGGAGCTCTTCACTGCTTTTTTTCATTTAACAATAAACACTTGGACCCTGCTTGAGTTATGATGTATATATATGAGTCATTGTTACATAAAAATGTACTACACTATGCTGTTCATTGATGTCTAGATCTGTATGAACAGTTTAGCAAAATTCGTCATGGCAAACAGGCATATCCTTTCAGAGCCACGTTGTAGGGATACTTATCTCAAATCTAAGAAAACCACATCACTATTTAGATCACGATATATTATCTTCTGGATAAGCCGCGTTGTCGTCGATACCTATTTCTACATTATATGTTTGGAGAGGTTAAAAATACATAATATTATTTTAACGAATAAAACTGTCTCACAATATAGGAGGTGTTCAAAATCATCAGTTTATGCATACATGTTGCCAGAATCTCCAAGAGCAGTGCTTAATTGTGCATTTGGTATAGGCAGCCTGCAGATATCATTATTAAGTGTGCCACAATCTTACCGCAAATAGTCATATCCAAACAGTTCTATGTGTAGCAAAATCACACATTAACATGTTTTACCTTATATGCAGATGTGTTTTCCTTTTATCCTCGAGATAACAATTCACACCTTTATTCAATCTAAAACAATTGATATGCTTAAACAACTATCTCTCAGTACATATTGTTACCTATTTGAAATATACTTAAAATTAACAAAAAGTGTATGTCTTAACTCATCTAGTCATGTCACGTGTCATAATGCGCACACAGTGTCTCACCACGCTCCAGTATTTACACCAATGCGGAGCTTGACTTGTTATTTAAAACTAGCCTTCACATCGCTGTTTTTGAAATGCCAACATCCGGAATAAAATGCAAGGCCTAAGGTAACCAATGCAGACACAACCTTTTACCCCGCATTAAAATATCCTGTTTTTATTTATCCTCTGCTGTAGACTTGCTTTAAGTTGCCAACATCTCATTGACCAACCATGCGCGGAACTGTTTTATCTCTATTTTCCCAATTTGTAACAGTTTAGTCATTTTTAAACTAAAAACAGACTGTTGTACAATACCTTTTACGTTCAGAGACCTGGCTGGCTGCCTAGCTCCCCGCCAACCCTACAGGTGTAGTTTTTCAACGCTCACAAATCAACAGGATGCAATGGATATCAAGTTTAATTCTATTCGTAATACAGTTTTTGCGGATACAATAGTCTACATATCAGCGTTTACGGATGAATGCAAATTGAAATGGTGGTTGTCACATAATCTGGCAGCTAGGTATGTTTCCACGACGTCCCGCCCCTTGATTGTTTTTAGTACCGACAATGTACTAAAAATAAACTTGTTTGGTTTGTATGAAAACTAAGGGTTGTCATGATAACAGTCATGCAACTTTGATAGGAAGAAAGTGCTAGTAACTTATCCAAAAAATGGTGATTAAAGTATAAAACGGGTACACAATTAAAGGTTAGTAAATTGATATTATAGTCCAGTGTTAAATGTGCAAATTAGCACCATGGAATATTTATACATTTTATGAGAATCTAAACATTTACTTGTTTTGTTAAAAAAGTTGATTAGATCTGTTTATTCAAAAGTCTAACTCATGTTAATCCAAGCGTCAAATGATTTGCTTTATTATATTTTTGATGATTTGTTTTATGTCCTTCCAAACTTTACTGTTATTTGGCTAGAAATCTGCTTATACCTTACCATGAAATATGATTTGTGTCCTTCCTCAAATGTGGGTTCTAACTAAATGTATATGTGATATTCTTAGTTTTGCAAACACAGCCTTAGATGTCTTAACCATAGTGTTTCAGAAATATATTCATATTATTGTATTGATTATTTATAAATAACTATTATTTAATTGTATAAACCATTGAAAATATAGGGGTTTTTAAAATGTCTCCTCTTAGAAATGGAAAACACTACTTTATTATATTTTAAAATGCTTACATGACTGTTTATGTCTACAAAATGTGTTGTTGCTTTTTTTCTTTCGATTCTGATCCTATTCTTGCATTGTAATTAAGTGGAATAAAGCAACGCGATCGATAAGAATAATATATACATAGTGATGTGATAAAACACATTTTTTCTTCTTTTTTTTTCTGGTTTCCAGTATTTGATCTTAAGAGTTAATGGAACTTTTAACTTACCATAATTCTAAATGGGCAGAGCAATATAACACAGATATTGTTCTTAATTTAACCTTTTACGGATTTAAGTAAATGCAATTGCATAAAGCTTGATGTAACACTTACTTTTGAAAGACATCTGGTTAGTTTCTTTTTCTTTTAGGAGGTAGGGGTTGAGTGGGGGTGGAGTGGGGAGAGAAGGCGTCTATTGCATTCTAACGTATGCTTTACAAGTGATTCATGTCACTTTTCAATTTCAAGGCACATGTGCACATATTAAAATTGACGTTTGACTCTTAAACATTGCTGGCTCTAATTATAATTTGTATTAAATTAACTGGATTTATACTTCTCAAATGTATGTTCTAAATGCATTAAGCCATTCTGTTGATGTATGAATACCAGTAAAAAGAAGATTCACCAGCAAATGATCTGATCTATGTTTCAATTTATATATATCCATAAGTGCTAATTAGCAAAGTTGGAAAATAGCTATTCAATGGCCTTTAATTTGGAGGGTAAGAACACCTAGACTAATGAGCATTGTCCTCAGTTATTCGAAGCTACAAGAAGTTTGGTTTGGAGGAAATATATAAGTGTATGTACAGTGATTTGTGTCAAGATTCACATTATACAACAAATATATATGTATTACATTTATTTATGATTTTTAAAATTATGCTTACTCTTAGAAGATAATGTTTGGATAAGGCGGCTGAACTGTATATGCTTCAAGTAAAACCCGTCTATGCAAGCATTTAACCGTGTTAATATATTTGAACAAGTGCTATTCGTAAGGACTGAACACCACTTTACTTATACACTCTTCAACTCATACGAGTCTGATTTCAGTTACAGATTTACATATTGTCCACCTATTAAAATATACTGCATCTCAATGAAATATTATAGGAAGCATTTTGGTTTGAGGACTGTTTATACTTGTATATTAGTCTTTATAAAATATGGTATGTACACTACTATCATAAAGTACTTTTCTTAAATAGGTCTCCATTGGAGAGGCAACACATCGGAAAAGCAATGCTACATTCCGAATTTCACACGAGGAACAACAAGATGATCGAATATCAGCTGGATTACTGCTGTTAAGTGTGTAGTTTCTATAATTACAGGTAAAATACAAACACCTGTAAACCCACTTATTTTGTACTGTTTAAACACTGCACGTATGTATCTAAATGGAGCTGTAAACATTCATGACAATAGAACAGTATGTAGCCGCGATCAGTTTACATTTATTTCAATGACAAGTTCGCCTGTTTATTATCTTTAAAACGCTTACGAATGCAACACAACATTTGCTAATGGTCACACCGATAATACTTTGGAGGGGTGGGGTTAGGGGGAAAGGGGTATGACTAAACAGCAAATAATAACAAATAGTCACAAATAGTCGAATTACTAAACAGCGTATAGTCGATTACAGGCTGATATATAAGCATAGACTCCATGTTTTCGTATATTGTATATGTTCTTTTGCACTAGAAAAAGGTCATTTCGTTGGTTTGAGACCGATATCTAAACAGAAATGTACATAAATAACGCAAAAAAACGGTGACAAATAGACACGAATAGTCAAAAGACTAAGCATCGTATAGTCAAATTTCAGTAGGTTCATTGTTCAAACTATACCTTTTGGATCTGCTTTAAGAATGTACTTACCGTGTTACGGTATTTGCTTGCTAAACATTTAATGAGCTCAACGAAAATGTTATGAAGTTAATAAAAAAGTGCCGTAACAGCCACAAATAGTCGATCGAGCTGGCCCATGGCCGCTCAAAAATAGTCACTTTTTGAACCTAGTCTAATATTTAAAATCCTGTTATATAGGCAAAGGCTCCATAGTTTCATTAATTGTAAATGTTCTTTTGTATAAGCAAATTGATTTCCTTGGTTTGAGACCGAAATCTACACAGATATGTGCATAAATAACGCAAAAACGGTGACAATTAGTCACGAATAGTCAAATTACAAAATAGCGTTAAGTCAAATTTCAGTATGTTAATAGGTTAAACTATATCATTTAGGTCAAACATTTAATTTTAAATTGTCATTTTATTTTTTTTATTTTATATTGAACATATTTGATGTATTTTTACAAACTTGGTTTGTTTATACTAGCTTTTAAACACACATGAAAGTATTACCGAAAAGTGGTTCAACGAGTACAAGTATCTGCAATACAGACTCTTCAGTACTCAAGGCAAAACAGTGAAATTAATTGACTCAGTTTTGTTATTAGCAAACTTTGTTTCATAAAAGCTTTATATATTTTCTTATTGTCAAAGGCATTAACACTGAATTTATCCTATGATTTTCTGGATTATTCCACGTAACATAAAACAAGACAATTTTCTATAAACAAAACGTTTATTGGAACATGTACTGTTGACCAATCACACAAAGAAAACACAGCGTCTGAAACAATACGAGTTATTTAGGTATGAATAGTATGCTACAATTATCATAATTGTTCGCTGTGATGCATTTCTTAAAAAAAAAATATAATAATAATTAAAATGATAATTATGTTAATGAGGACGACTAGAGGAGGCACAGGAGAAAATACAGAATTTGACACCACAGACATCCCCAAAAGTGGAAGAAAGGCAAATTTATTTAGAAGGGGTTACAGAAAAATAAATTCAGTTATCTTAAAGTATTGAATACACTTAGGTTGTTGGCAATAAACGATGGTAATAAATCAGACATGTAGAATCAAATGTAAAAAATCGGGAGTGGTTAAAATTGAACATCTGTGTATGTGCGTGTGTGCGCGCGTGTGTGTTTGTGAGTGTGCGTGTGTGTTTGTGTGTATGTGCGTGCGTGCAAGTGTGTGTGTGTGTGTGTGCGTGTGTGTGTGTTCGTGCGTATGTAGTTGGTGTCAGACGGCGACAAATGTATGAATACACACCTACCAACCGGGGACACCCACCAAACCGTGGACGTCCCCGGATGTACTGTTGCTGAAATCCGTGCACACAGTCATTTAAAGATAACATATGTGAAATTCGCGGATATCGCTGCATGTCCCCAGTTAACCACATCGGTACGGACCACAATATACACACCTGATTTGGACATGGTATTACACAGGCGTCCCTGTTTATCTTTAGCTCTTCTTAAAGACATACACTTCTAAAAGACATACACACTTTTACCACCACGTACCCATTTATGCGCTATATATTAAACAATCACACACAGAAGCAGCATCTGTGTAGCACTATTAGTCCACTGATCAAGCACTGTTGTAATAGAGTAAAAGTAATTGCTGTTGTTGATAGATTTAGAAATACTTCATTACTGTTTAAATTAGAAATGTCAACGGTTAACCGGATAACCGGATAACAATTTGCTCTCCAGTTAACCGCATTAATTGCATATAACTTTGAAAAGAAATATTATCAATTGTACGTCTGTGCTAAATTCAAGTGCTATACAAACAATTGTTGACAGCATTAATGAAATAAATATGTCATAAAATCAAAATTGGATTAACTCAATAAATAAATCAGCTAAATGAGAGTAGACAAGATAGGAACTATGACATACACCATATTATCTTTAATTACACAGGAGCAAAATATGAACATATTTCACGCCTTCTTAAATTCGATAAACTAAAAGCAAACCAAAACTTGTTTAAAAAGCAACATGAAGTTACTTCAAAGGGAAGTTTACATGTGTATTTGATAATGATGAAACCGAAACTTCAATTTAACTTGGAGAAGGAAGAGGGAAGTATTAACTGTCCGTCAAGATGAAGAGTGCGCTATTGTTTCATTCATGACAAGAGATTGTATAACGAGGAAACAAATAGGAACAGTTTCAACTTGAGAGGTTCTGCATACATATTCATACAATACTAACAATGTTCAAGTGTGTAAAACTGATTGTGCCCAAATCCGTAGCTTATAAGTACTCAGGCTCCATTTAAAGGTGATATCCGACAATGTTTCCATTGCAAATATATGTACATGACACGACAATAAACCTCAACGTTTAGGCATTTTAGAATGAAACTTATGAAATTGATTAAGTTAAGACGATTAAGTAAATTGTCCGTAGGTATAAGGATAGTATTAATAGGCAATACAACGTAAGTCATGAAATATTTCATATGAGTTTTCATCATTGTCTTATTTATTTAAAGACGATATGTGGTATCCTTCTAAATATCCTCTCTGATCTATTTTTTATGCCATATTTGAAAAACCAAAACAGGTTTTAAGTAAACATTGCTCGTACGTTTTCGTTACTATAAAATTATAAAATATATACTTTACAAATGTATTTCAAAATAATATAATCTCGTCCAAATCTCGTGCATTTAGTAGATTGATGATTTTCTTTTTTGTTGGTAGATATTTCTGCCATTGAAAGGTAGCGGGATTACATTAAATGGTGTTCTGTTATTGTACACTTAAAAGAGATTTTTTACAGGTTTAAACAGGGTTAAAAACGGTGTTCGACTTTACTCCGCCAGCTGGATCCCTGCCTTAAACGCCTCCAGCGTTGGTAAGACCACTAGTGTGTCTGGCAAGGTATTCCATAGGCGGATGGCTGATGGGAAGAAAGAATACTGGTGAGTCTTGATCCGGGAGTGTGGCACGATTAATCTCATGGAATGACCTCTGGTTGTGGTGGTAACAACTGGGATCAGGTAGACTTTAGATGGGACTGCAATCAGGTTGTATACTACCCTGTACATCATGATCAATTTCATGTTTTGGCGTCGTTGTTGCAGTAACGGCCAATTTAGGTCTTTTATCATCTTCGATAGGCTGCTGTATGTTGAGTAGTCCCCATTGACGAAACGTGCCGCTCTGCGTTGGACCTGTTCCAATTTGTCAATGTTTTTGTTTGGCATATGGGTCCCATAATGTGGCAGCGTTTTCGACATTAGGTCTGATAATAATTATATGATAATGTGTAAGTATCCATTATTAGCAGATGCTAAAGTTCGCCTCTTTCCTTTTTTTTTTGATTTGTGAATGATGCGATTTTTATAATTATTACACCTTTGACGTTATCTAATATTGGTTCTTTAATATCAATTGTTTTATAGTTAAGCAGTTAGAATTGAAATATGTGGTATAGTTTATCTATAATGTTAATTATCAAGCTATATGCCGTGAGATGTTCTCGTACACGTTGTTAAATCAAGCGTTCATTGTTGTGTTTCGTGATACAATAAATGGTATATTGCTTATTCAAAGATGATATATGTGTATGTTTATCTGGAATGCTGGTATCATTAACTTGAATGGGATGGACAAGGGAAATAAGTAAGAAAATAGTCGTACCTAGCCCTTAGGCAGTTAACTTTCTTATTGTTAATGAGCTGGAAATAGTACGGCAGAGTCGGTCGTGTAGTAAACGGTATATTCGTACGACTATGTTACATCTATTGCAATCGTTCACGCCTGGATGCCTACGGTCTTTATATCAGCAACACAGGACATGCATGTTTATATGTACTTAGTCAGCCATTTAGCAATTTAGTCTAAAATTAAAATAAATGGTTTTATTTAAGTTAACGTCCTGCGTTGTCTTTTCTTTTCCTTCCACACATGCCGTTGATACGGTTCAGAGTGTGTTTTATCTCATCTGCTGCGTTACATTTATCACACGTGTTCGCCTACAACTGTAAAATAGTCCAAGATATCTCATTGACTCTTCATTTATCTTCTATTTATACCTGCATCCCAATCAGTTGTAGACATAAATAACATTCCTGTACAACCGCATCAGTTAACTTAAATGATAGGATACTGATTGTGTATAATGTCGCAAATTAAATGGAGGTGCATTCCTTAATGTTTTATTCTATCAAAACAAGTCGTTGCTATTTATACATCTAGTTAAATGCATCAACGTAATATATATATTGTCCAGATACACGACATATACCATGGCCGAAATCTTAGAAATCAAATGTGGGAGGTGCGTGTGTGTGCGTGCCCGTGACCCCATCCATATAGGCAAGTGTGAAGCGTTTATCTGTTCCGCTACACTACCTCTCGCTGTTGTTCGTGATATATCATATTATCTTGTATATACGTCAATGACGTTAACTATAAACCCCAGGGCTAATATGATACGTTTGTTAAACACATTGTTTTCCAGTACAAGAAGTCGGAAACAGAAGTTGGTAACCTGCAGTTTCTTGACCTAGTTAAAATATAATTTTAAACTCCTGCTATGTTTACGTCGTACCATTGTGTACTGTCTCGATATCGTATTTAACTCAGGCGTTACCTTGCATTTCATTCCATGAACGTTAATTATATTTCTTTACTATAAAACATCGAACATACCAGAAACAACATCTTCAGGTGAATTTAAATGTGTGGCATGAGTGTTGTTAGTATTACTAATGTTATTTATGCTACACCTAAGCATATGCCCGTGCCATGAACACATTTAAATCAGGACACTTAACATCTGACAGTGTGATATTGTTACTACAAAAGCAAAGTACATGCGTACTTGTATTTGTGTGTCATTTATTCGTAGTATAATTAAACGAGTAACACGATGACGTTAAATTCAATATAATAGGTATTATGATAGGAGTGAGATCAATGATGCAGCTACTTCTGCTGCCAATGACAATGATGATAATTTGATGATTGTGTTGATGATAATGATAATATGATTATCATGATGATGATGCTAATGTTGATGGTGCTGGTGATGATGATTATGATGATAATGGTGATGATGATGATGATGATGATGATGATGATGGAGATGATGATGGTTATTATGATGGTGATGATATTGATGAAGATGAATATGACGATGGTGATGAGGTAGATGATGACGGTGACTATGAAGATGAAGACGATGATGAAAATGAAGATACTGATGATGATAATGATAATGATGATGATGATGATGATGATGATGATGATGATGATGATGATGATGATGATGATAAGTATTTTATCATGACGATGATGTTGATGTTGTTGTTGTTGATGATGATGATGATGATGATGATGATGATGATGATGATGATGATGATGATGATGATGGTGGTGATGATGATGATGATGATGATGATGATGATGATGATGATGATGATGATGATGATGATGATGATGATGATGATGATGACGACGATGATGATGAGGATGATGATGATGATGATGATGATGATGATGATGATGATGATGATGATGATGATGATGATGATGATGATGATGACAATGAAGTTTACTTTTTTAAACTGTTTTAAAAACACAAGTTGATCATATGGATGACAAACCGTGCCACAGCGAGAACTGGTTGAACACGCTAACATTTTACATGTGTGTGTGTACTTTTCCAATTGTTTGTATTACCTCGCACCGACAATAGTATGGCCATATTTATGATATGCAGCAACATTAAAATACAGGTATACAATACCATACTCAACGGGTCTTGTTATTTGTTTTGTGGATAGATCAGTTTAAAACAATGCATATAAATGGTTCATTTCTCCATGGAACTGAGCAGAAGACTTTGCCTTGAGTCAACATTTATTTTCATGTGGCAAACGGGATATGTTTTATATCTATTTACTTTCCATTCCTTGTATCACTAACCATCTTGTTATTGCTTATATATGTCACTATAGTTCGTATTTTGCTGTGAACAAATATCGACTGTAATAAGCGTATTTCTTAAGTAAGAATAGTTACTCTCTATAGACAATTATGTTGTACCGATGTTGCAATGAATTTTGTTTATAAAGAGAAAATTAGTTAAACATTTCCAAAATTCCACTTGCACTTCACACTTCAATACATTGTGTCGTCTGTATCGTCTTATGCAGAGTCCAACGTGTATCCATATGTTTACACGTCAGCATTCACTGTAGTTTTGTTGAAGAAAACGTTGCCAAATGGCATACTTAAAATGTGTAAAGAGATTCAAATATGTTCATTTGCCTTGATCGTTTTGTGACGTTATTGTACTTAGCTGTACCTGGTTACATGTATATTCTACCACTATCGCCAATGTATACTATTCTGACCTTAAAAATCCCACTACTACCATTTTCTTACTTTAAAGATGCTATACATGTGTGGGCAAAAGTCGCATGTAATTATTTACAATAAATAAGTTTAACACTAAAGAAATTATCAATATATCAATGTATATTCTTTAAAAGGAATATTGTGTTTGCTCTAAAATATTTTAAAATCAACTTGTGTCAGCACACCTAGATCTTTTATTCCGCATCTATTTAATTTCTACTCTTATCTGTTTACCGGTTACAACACTTTAATAAATCTTTTCAAAAATCACGTGTGAAGAGAACGTTTATAGAAAAAAAACGCGTTTTTATTATAAATAGGAATCTAAACAAATCAATTGCTGTTCAATGTTCAGACGAAAGACCGAAAACAAACTTGTATAAATTCATGTATATGTTTTTAAGTAGAAACAATATAAAGGTTGAACGTACTAGTCCAGTTATTTAGAGAGCTGATACAATAACATTCACGACATTGCTATTCACGACATTGCTATTCACGACAGTGTCATTTAAATACACGTTTTTTTCCTGGTAACAGTCCACCGCCACGCTTTATGTCAGACACAGACCGTGATTAATGGACGGCCCAAAACAAATCTGAGAGACATGCTTTAAGTGTAACAGACGATCCATTTATTGCAAACACAAAGTCCTTAGTACCGGATGAGTTTCCTTACGAAATAGAACACTGACAGCAATAGCTTGAATAACATATACACCGTCCATTTAAGCGGACCCATTGATGTTTTGTTGGCAATCATTTTGTGAATAATACCCAGACAATGGACTCCACTCGGTATTGTACTTCAAAAGATAAACAAGCTCAATTTTAAAATGGATAACGGAGTCCACGAAACCTGCAATAAAAAAGCATGCTTATATTATTTAGATTTGGTTAATACGTTTGTAGTAGTGATTTTGTTTTGATGAACCTGCAATCAAAAATAGTTATCTTAACATCTGTGTGTTAGAAGGGGATAATGTGTTGCCGTCATTTTCCATGCATCGATACACCAAACCTTAGATACCTGTAAAAACCTAGGCGTGTAAACTCATACGCTACGTACGTTTATTTATAGTGCGGCAATCGAGTATTTGGAGCATGGTAAAGTAAGACGAGACATAAAATGTGTATACATTTGTTGGCCGTGTCGTTTGCAAGCTAGCCCGTCTTAACTGGCACATAAATCAATGCTAGCTGGCTGGAGCGGCGATTTGACAAGCTCTCGCTCCGACATAAAACAAGAAAATAGATCGCATTCACAATACTTGTTTCAATCACATTTTCATTGGGGTTTATGACAGGTTTCCTTATTACATTTTTAAAATTGACATTTCAGGTCAGATTGAGTATAAGATTATGGTTAGAAACAAATACCGGACCAACTGCATAGGTTTTTCATACTTGTGTTTGGTCATTTCTGATTTACGAAGATGATCAGGGAGAATTAGCCAATTATCGCCGATACTTTGTGTCAGAAAACAATGTGCTATTAAGCAAACACTTAATGATATGTACAACCCGTCTTCATGAATGTATTATGCGTGCGATAAGATGCATATTGCTTCTAATTGGTTTTAATGCGTGACATGGCTTGCATTCCCTTGAAGATGGTATCCGACAGTGTGGACCAGGTTTATTTCTCTTAAACAACCATTTAAATTATTGTTACCTGTAAACATTCTGCGACATTTTTGCATCTGTTGATTTTTGTAACATGTCTATATAAAAAAGTGGAGTATAACACAACACTTGTCATTAAGGCAGGATTTATTTTCTAGGACACGCTGAAGATTGAGCTATTTATAAACTAAGAAAATCACGTGACCACTTATTTTGAGTTTACGCTATATTGTTATTCAGACTATTCGCTCTGACGGCGATATCTATTGCAGGGATCACCCTCGAGAGTTTTTATAGAAATGGGAACAAATACATTTAGAGCGGCTTATTTTACACTTTTATATTTGAAATATCGTCTATTATATTATTATAACCAGTTCATAATCATATTATGGAAACATTTTCCTAACCAAGGGAAATAAAGTGTTTTATGTATTTGCTGTAGTTAAACTGTTGTATATCACCTTTACGTTAACTAAATCAATACCTTTGTGAGGCGGTGTCTTATAACTTATTCAATATTTAATACTAACATCACGAGAAATTCATGAACAAATATCATCAGTGATATGGTTATATAGAATCCGGGCTGAGAAGGTAATAAAGCGAGTCCGATGATCTGGCCGGTATGTGGGTTGGATATACTGACCTGAGTTAGTTACCGGTGAGTACATTGTCGCTTATTTTATGCTTTTATATAGACTTCAGATTTAGGTTAAGAAACTCACTGCTTAACAAACGAGTTGGAATTATTTTAGTGCTAACATATGGTCAAACTTCGAATGACCTAGGCAGAATACTTGTTTGCGTGCAGTTCTGAAAAAAAAACACATCTTAACTAGATTACGTGGGGTCAAAAGCTGGGTCACTAGATCAAATTTTAAAAATAGTTTCTCGAAGATAAAATATTTGCCAAACTTGGTAAACATGTTTATCGACATGAAATCTAGCAGGAGTTCCGTATAAGGTCACGTATGGTTAAACTGAAATCACTAGAACAAAATCATGTTGAGACCACATTTATGGCACATTCTTCAGTAAAATTGGTCAGGATGTTTATCTGAATGTCATCATTACAGTACTTTTAACTTGGCCACGTTTGACAAAAATAGGTCAATAAGTCAGTTCATAAAAGAAAGACAACTGTGGACACACGCTTTATCACATGTTTGTTCCTTCGTCAATTTGGTGAGAATGTTTTCAGTAATTCATTCAAAATATGTGTCTGCATTAAATCTGTATTGACTTCGTGAGTGGGTGACATGAAATGAAATAGACGGTCATTAGGGCAAACCATTTAACATCTGTGCATTTTGTATCAGATATTTGTGCAATGTACTATATACAGAAACATTTGAATGGAATAATGACAGAAAAAAACATTGCATGTTAAAGTTCACTTTATACTTGATGAACAGTTCCATTACTGATTTTGAGCTCGCTGTCTCACGCAAAGTCAACGAATCATGACCACTGTAGTTCTTTTTCTCTTACCTCTCACCAATCATGCCGGTGCCTCACTAGATGCTGCCACTTTGAAAAGAATGTGATTAAACTTGTCTACATCGATATTAGTTTCAATTTGAAGAAACACTACATGACATAATTGTAATGAAATCAACATATCTTTTTAAATGTTCTGTAATAATTGTATTTATTAAAATTGTACTGTTATTTTTTAATATGAAAACTATATTAAATCATAAAGGTGTCATTAAAATCGAATTGTTAAGCCTTGTGACAAGTTCGTGGTAGATTATACATGTAACCAGGTACAACTAAGTACAATAACGTCTCAAAACGATCAAGGCAAATGAATATATTTTAATCTCTGCACACATTTTAAGGATGCCATTTGAGAATAAAGTTGGTTCACTCAATGACAACGTTGTGTTCATCAAAACGTACAGTAAATGCTGACGTGAAAACATATGGATACATGTTGGACTCTGCATAAGACGATATAGACGACACAATGTATTGAAGTGTGAAGTGCAAGTAGAATTTTGGAAATATTTAACTAATTTTCTGTTTATAAACACAATTAACTGCAACATTACAGAATTACGCTAATTACAGTCGTTATTTATTCACAGCAAAATACGAACTATTATGATATATATAAGCAATTACAAGATTGTAAGTGATAAAAGGAATGGAACGTAAATAGACATAAAACATATCCGGATTGTCAAATGAAAATAAATATTGACGCAATGCAATATCTTCTGCTTAGTTTCATTGAGAAATGAACATTACTATACAGTGTTTTAAGCTTACTTTTCCACAAAAAAATAACAAAGACACGTTGTGTATATATACCAGTATTTTAATTTTGCTGCATATCATCAATATGGTTTTACTTGTGTCGGTGTTAATTAATACAAATAAAAGTACACACACATGTAAAATGTCAGCGTGGTCAACCAGTTCTGGCTTTGACACGGTTTGTCATCCAATATGATCAACTGGTGTTCCTAAAACAGTTTAAAAAGAGAACTTCATCATCATCATCATCATCATCATCATCATAATCATAATCATCATCATCATCATCATCATCATCATCATCATCATCATCATCATCATCATCATCATCATCATCATCATCATCAACATCAACATCAACATCATCGTCATGATAACATCATCATCATCATCATCATCATCATCATCATCATCATCATCATCATCATCATCATCATCATCATCATCATCATCATCATCAACAACAACAACATCAACATCATCGTCATGATAAAATACTTATCATCATCATCATCATCATCATCATCATCATCATCATCATCATCATCAGCATTATCAACATTAGCATCAGCATCATGTTATCAACGTCAGCATCATGATCATATTATCATTATCATCCACACCATCATCAAATCATCATCATTATCATTAGCAGCAGAAGTAGCTGCATCATTGTTCTCACTCCTATCATAATACATATTAGTGTGAATTTAACGTCCTCGTGTTACGCGTTTAATTATACTACGAATAAATGACACACGAAACAAGTGTGCTTGTACTTTGCTTTCTGTAGTAACAACATCACACGGCTGATGTTAAGTTTCCTGATTTAAATGTGTTCATGACATAGGCATATGCGTAGGAGTATCATAAATAACATTATTTATACTAACTACACTCATAACACACATTTAAATTCACCTGAAAATGTTGTTTCTAGTAAGTTAGGTGTTTATTGTAAAAATATATTTTGTTCGAACAACCTTTTCTTAAAAGTTACGTAGGTAGTCGATAATCTTCGGTTGCACCGCTATAAACCGATCGAGATTCCTATAGATAATATCTCATTCAAAATGTATACGCAATCTTTAAATCAAATAATCAATAACCAGAGGCAGTCATATCTTACCCTGTTTAAAAATGATACAAGAGTATTTGAAATTAACGTTCATGGAATGAAATGCAAGTTAACGCCTGAGTCGAGCAGTAAATTACGATATCGTACACAATGTTACGACGTAAACATAGCAGGAGTTTAAATGATATTTTAAGAAGCTGCAACTTATCAAATTCTGTTTCCGACTGCTTGTTATGGAAATCAACATGTTTAACAACCGTATCATATTAGCCCCGGAGTTTACGGTCATCGTCATTTACGTGTATACAAGATAATATGATATAACATGAACAACAGCAATAGGTACTGTAGAGGAACACATACACGCCTCACACTTGCTTTTCTGGATGGGTTCACGGGCACACACACACATTTACATCCCACATTTCATTTCTAAGATTTCGGCCATGGTGTATGTCGTGTATCTGGACAATATATATTACGTTAATGCATTAAAATAGATGTATACATTTCAACGGCTAGTTTTCATATCATACAAACTTAAGGAATGCGCCTCCATTCCATTTGCGACATTATACACAATCAGTATCATATCATTTAAGTTAACTGATATCGATGTACGGGAATGTTATTTATGTCTACCACCGATTGGGATGCAGGTATAAATAGAAGATAAATGAAGAGTCAATGTGATATAGACATCTTGGAATATTTTACAGTTTTAGGCGAACACTTGTGGTAAAGGTAACGCTGATGTTGAGGTAAAAACACACTCTGAATCTTGTAAACGACATGTGTGGAAGGAATGAAACGATAATGTAGGATGTTAACTTAAATAAAACATGTCATTTGAATTTGAGATAATACTGGCTGACTGAGTAAATATCAACATTTACAGTCCTGGCACCGTAGCAGTTGTCCAAAACATCGTATATCGGGCGTATTTCTATTTTAAAGGTATCGTATGGTAACGTAGCGCATCGTGTAACATAATAGGCCTTTCGTAAAGTAACGTAACGAGCCACATCGTAAATGGTACACCGTACCGTAACGGATCGTAGCGCTTATGACAAGACCGTTGTATCGTAACGAATGTATAGTATGGTAACGTAACACAAGGAGAATTGTACCGTGCCTTCAAATAATTCTTTGATACATACATACATACATACATACATACATATATTGTAACCTTTTTCTAATGACATTATCATGCTCATACAAAAGTTCAATGGAAATCTAAATGCTATGCAAATACAAAAATAGTGTATGGGTGTAAACAGAAAACAATATGTTACATTTCCGGTACATGCATACTATCGATGAGCATATTTTTACACGCAATTTAATATTGCACACCAATGAAGTTTTCGTACTTATTACTTGAATGACAATTCGCGTAGATTGATTATCAATGGACGTTAAGAAAATTAATCGTGAAAACTAGGATTCGGGTTATTTGCCCACGCTTTAATGGACAATAAAGAGCAGTTAGACGTAATAGGAATAAATATACATCTGGAAAAACTAGCTATGACACAATCTAGCTCTATTCAGGTTATGGAAAAGAGGTTTGTCTCACATATGTGATTCGAATGATACGGCTCATATACAATGGACATTGAAAATAAATAATTGGACCGTGCGGAATAATCTCTGATATTCCGACAAGTAAGTTAATTGTAAAGCTAGCTTACCTATGTCATCCCTGGGCACAATCAACACTGATATAGTCTCTTCGCCGAATTATTTTAAACGCGTAAATTTTATATACATTTATGCGAATTTAAATAAACTTGAAAGCAATCAAGTGCTCGACGGAAATTCAATAAAAGTACGTAAGTAAGTGTAGCAAACAAACTCTGCCAGTGACGTGATCAAACGTTTAAGGTGTGCATGCGTTTCTCAAAACAATGTGCTTGTATTATTAATAACAGTAAACATCTGACATCATGCCCTCTTAAATTCCGTACATTTTCCTGCCCTGCCAATTACGTGTACCGTTACGTTACTACAATTACGTTAATGACACCACTAATCTTAAAGGAAGTAGGATTTTTAGTCGTTCGTTATGTTGATTGGTTTGGTCCCTAACCGAAGATGTTCATTGGCCTGTCTTTAAATCGATTTCCTTTTATAACGAAATGGTCCTTTGTTAGTCTTTTTTAGGATAATGAAGCCAATTGCATACTCTCCTAAAATTACTAGCGCAGATCGGCATGCACCTTGACGGATACTGAAAATAATACAATGGACAATTATATAATATTTAATCATTGTAAAATCAAGCAAGTCAGCAGACACTCTATCTGTACATGAGAAATGTACCCTATGAACAAGGCTTTACGATGGGTAAGAAAAAATAAATTTGCCAAAATATATATCTACATTATATGAAATCAGTTTACTGTCAATACCTTCATAAAATTAGGTATACCAAGCCATGGAGAAAGAGCTATAATTTCATCAGAGCACATTACAAAAAGAAGCCAATAAATATTGTTTTTTCTGAGTGCAAATAAATGCATAAATTCAGATATGGTGGTCTTAAGTCAATATTTATTGCCACAATATAGTTAGTTTAGGATAAAAAAAATCAACGCAATAAAAACTAGGAGCAAGCTACCTTGATAAAGAATGCAAGTTCACTAATAGGAACTGTCCTTACTGTGACTTAGAGAAATTCTCTAACCCCGTGCTGTTTTGGTTAAGGCATCACACAATAGCAAAAAATAAGCTACAAATAGCTCTATTATTAACACACGACCCGTTTCGGTTAATACAGTGTCTTTATTTTTTGTACAAGCAGAAAAATGCAGATTTAATAAAACAAATACAACACTTAAATACCTAGAAAATATTAAATACATTAAATACATTTAATTATCTACTTAAATATATATTATCTACTATATACTAAACAAACTGAATTACCAGTTCAAGCTTAACTACTTACACACTTTTCCCGTACTTTGTTCTCTTTAAAACATCCTCGTAACTAGTGCGACTTTAAAATAACCCTAAGGCGCATCCTAACCGGCTGATTTCAAATTTGGCGGGAAATAGAATTTACATTTTACTTTAAGGCGATACTATTATGTCAGTCTTAGTTCCTAATTTAAATGTAGTTAGACGTACAAATATGAAAACAAAATATACATACTCCGAATCCTCCGAGTCTATTCTTCTAAATAAGCAAATAAATACACTAAAATCGCAACTTTGGGCGCCGAGCAAATTTCCTAAAATCATCATCAGGGCATGATAAGAACAGTTCTGAACCTTAAAAATAATATTTGGCTGAAAAACAGAAATCCGTTGAGCCATAAACAGCAACAACTATAAGTCTATCCCTAGGTTGGAACTAGTTTAATGAAGGTCAGCGCATCCTTTGGGATTTTCTCGTGACCCCGCAATGTTACCCATGCATGGCTTAAAGGTTATTTGCCTGAAGTATGATCTAAATTGGGCCCTTAGTGGGTACCTAGTTAATATACCTGTTTAAAGGTGGTATCCGAAAGTTTGGACAAAAATATGTTCATTAAAATCAGTGTTACCTGAACAGATATCATAAAAAGTGTTTATAGATGTCACAAACCTGCGTATAAAGTGAACCATTACATCACAATCGCCATTTAAAATTATATTTCCTATCTGAACCACGCAGCACAGTAAGCTATTTTTAAACTAGGAAAGCCACGTGACGAGTCAATTTTCAGCTCATCCACGTCATCTGCTCGGACGTAGATGTCTATATTTAGCAGGAATTCCAATTATTTATCGGTTTGAAAAGAATGCACATATTAGAATTGATTAACACATTTTACTACCCTAAAATGGAGCTACTGTTTATAATCGATTAAGTGTAAACCGATGTATGATTTTTCTGCATCAATTATGCCCAAATACCCCACACAGAGGTTAGATATTGTCGTATATTTTACATAGGCAACCTTTAAAAGAAAGATGAAATATATATCTATCAATATATATATATATATATATATATATATATGATTTCGTAGATGATAATTTTATTAATGCAGCTATTTTAACAGATGATTACATCATTGATATACCATTGCCTAGAAGTCATAAAGACTTGATAACCAACGATCACGGTTTAAACATGTTGAATTTTTGTAAACAGACAGGTTTTCGAATTATGAATGTAAGAGTATGTGAGGACAAAACTATCGGAGCGTTTACTTGTATAAAGGCAGCTGGCTGTAGTACAGTTGAGTATGTATTATGCAAAACTGATTTTATTAAATATTTTACTCATTCCGTAGTACTTGAGCCAAATGTTTTGTCTGATCACTGTGCTCTAACTTTTGCAAAAATGGTTTCAAACAAACAGTATATAGAGATAAACCAGAGAATATAAAACCACAGGTGAATGATTATAAATATGTCTGGGATGCAGAGAAAAAAATATTATATAATAACGCGCTAAACGAATTTGATAATTTAGCACAATTACACATGTTGACAATAAATGCAGAATAAGCATCAAATTGTAGTGAATATGATGATAATATTAACATTCTTTTATAATTATATGACAAACATCGTCGACCCATTGTTTAAAAAGAACATAAAAAGAAATAATTCAAGGCAAAACTCTAATAAAAATGAAAGGTTTGACAATGACGAAAGAAAAATAAAACAGGAACCTAAGATACTATAGCAAGGATAAATCTGAGGGAAATAGACATAATATGACAGAAGCAAGAAGTACTTATAAAACTTGTACAAGATAAAAACGTGTCTTACACACACACACACACACACACACACACACACACACACACACACACACACACACACACACACACACACACACACACACACACACACACACACACACACAAACAATTAGAAGATTGGAGATTCAATAACGCACGGGAATATTGGAAAATGTTAAAATATGCCTCATGTGGAGGGAATAAAACAAATATATCTAATAATGATTTTTACACATACTTTAAAGCAATAAATAATCCAGATTCACACTTTTTTCAAGCTGATGAAGATGTGTTTAATTTCAATAATAGATATATCAATAATGAGCTACAAATAATGTTCTCTGAATTAAACATAGAAATTTCACAATATGAAATTAACAAAGCATGCAAAGAACTCCTAAATAATAGGTCGGGAGGGATTGATTGTCTAATTGTGCCGTAGTTTACTGTCAGACCTGCACTGACTACCTCTGCACAAATTGTGCTGAACAGCACAAGGCAATCAGAGCTTTGAGAGATCACATATTTTTAGAAAACGAAAGCAATGCAGAGCGGAAGCCAATCAATGTGGATAATTGTCCCGTGCACTCCGATAGACGGATAGAAGTGTATTGTTCTGATGACGACACATTTGGATGCGCGTTGTGTGTGTTGGACCACAAGTCCTGCAAACATGTTGACCTCCTCTCAGAAATATCTAGCGGAGAAGGGTTTCCATAGAAACTTTGGACGCCCAGAATTCAACCGGCAGATGTGAGGTTTTGGTAGACGAGTACAGACATATTATCGAAAGCTACCGGTTAATAAATAACTAATATTAAACTAAAACCAAAGAAGATTTTCAGGTATTCTGAGACAAGATCCTCAGTACCATAGATATAATCGAGAGGAAAGTATTTGCGGAGGCTGACGCATTGAAGGAAGATAACGAAAGACAGCTAGATGTCATGGCAGATAAAATCTCAGCATATTCCGAAGACTTAAAATAATATATTTTAAGGATTTACGACAAAAAGTATAACGACGGGCCCGAACACATTTTCATATCTTTGCGGAAGAATGGTAGGCGTATACTTGAGACTGTTTAGCGCCTGGAAGCGCTTTACCAAGAAATTGCAATTAAGACATTTGATTATCATTTCGATCCTACTATAAGAGACAATCTTATTGTAAAGACTAAACTCAATGTCCAGTCTAAAAGTAATGTCAGTGTCGTAACTTTACCCTCTCCAGCAATTGTGTGCACGTCAGTTTCTAAAATAAATACCAAATCGCAGGAAGACATAAAGGACTGTTGGATCATCGGTTTTGTGGAACTGTCAGAGACAGAACTTATCTTCGCTGATCGGGATAACAGTAGTTTGAAATTGCTTGACATGACGAGTAACGCTATCATCAAGACGGGAGCTTTAACAGCAGAACCATTTGATATGACTAGGATGCTTAAGTCCCGTCTGACAGTCACATTACGAAGTTTGAACCAGATTAAAATCTTCACAGCTGACAGACATATTTTTCCGTGCGAGACCATTAAAGTTTCTGCCAATTGTTTAGGTTTACAGTGTTCCGATGAAAAGCTGATAGTATCGTTCTCAAATCCAGCAAAGGTGCAGATACTTGATTTGACCGGAAAGGTATTACATACTATCCAGCATGATGCATTAGGAAAAGCGCTGTTTCAGTATCCCTGGTATTAGACCCTTAGTCATGACAATGAACTAATATATGTGAGTGATCATTTCCAACACACCCTTACATGTGTGAACAACGTCGGAGTTGTCCACTGGGTGTACCAAGACCAAGATTTTAAGTATCCACTAGGCGTGACAACTGGTGATGGCGGAGGTATATACATATGCTGCTATCATATTTTTTCCATCCACGTACTGTCCTCCGAAGGTGCAAGATTATCTGTCTTACCATCGAGCCAGACAGCAGTCAGTGAACCCATAGCTTTACGTTACAACAGCCAGCAACGAACAGTGTACGTGTCAAGTGGTCAAGGTGGTCCAGACGAACGCAGCAACATAAAGAGACTATTTCTGCAGTAGTGCGACTGTCAAGCATAGAAACTCTAACATTAAAATATTACAACATTAATAAATATTAATTATAGCATAACACTTACAATGATAATGCTGCCATAACTTCTATTAATACTCGCGTGAATTCAAATTTGATCTAAGTAAGCATTGTCGCGATGTCAAAACCTGCAATGAAAATATTAATATCAGGACACTTCTTAATGACGGACAGATCGTTGCATTTATTAATAATCATGTTGTAGAACTTGTTCTATGGCAAGATGTATACATTTATTAAACAAACGAAGTCAGTTATTTTTAGCTATTTTAAATCTTGTACGTGAGAATGTGAACAGTAATTAATTAATTGCAGATGAAAATTAACAACAGTGTTAATTATTGTGTATCTGTATACGCATGTGCTGTTATCGTTGCAATTATTTAGCGTGTTGCATCGGATATTGATTGACTAAAGATTGTATATGAACATCTTCTACTGTTTGTGATCATGTGTTGTACCAGTCAGAATGTGTTTTATGTAAAACAGAACTTTATTATAAAACGTGTTTTGTTGTTTATTAGCACAAGCATGCGCAGAATATCGCAACAGCGACTTTATAATTATACTTGCGTGTGATGATGATAGGGCGGCTTCTGCTGATGAAGCTTTTACTGCTTATATTTTTGTTGCTGCTGTTGCTGATGATAGTCAGGGTAAATATAAGGTTGACTTATATTATTATTACTTATCCTTACTTGAAGTATTTACTACATATATCCGTAGGTGCGTCACTCATCAATTTGGAAGGAACATGTTTCAAAAAACCGATGTAGATCTTCAAATAGAGAGGTATAATAGACCTTGAAACAAGAAGTTTTGATATAATGTTAACAAGATACAGCAATACGGGCAACACAGTAGATGTGATGAATGCCGCACCAATGAGTTACACAGGATGTATTCTACTTGAAGCTACAGTTGTAATGGTAATGCAATAAAAGATGCACTTCGACATGCTGCCACAATATAAATGAAATCTGGCATAGCGATTTAGAAATACAAGTCGTGACGATGCCTACTTGATAGTTGTCTATCCGTTTGATGAACAATTTGAACATAAACTATATAAATTATAATATATCTTTGATGACAGAGGATCAATATTTGTATGGAGTGTAAGAAAATATATTTTTCTCCACAGATGCAAGAACGGTTGCCGATTGAACGTTCCAAGGCGGTAACTGCTGTTTTTTTTTCTTCATGTGTGTTATGTCTCGTCTCTGTATTTTTGTCACATTTACATTTACCTTGTTTGACTTTGTCTACCGGTAGATGAAATTTAAATATCTGTGAAACTTTGATAGGATCTTTTCTTATTTACGTATTTATATCAAAGGCGAACAACGGGTTAATACAGAAACCGTCTACTGGTTTCTCAGGTAAGACCTACCCATCATTCGATCACGATTAGTATGTTAGTACTGGATCACATTCAACGAACAGATATTTTGTTAACACTGATACAAACATAAAAATAAGCTTTTTATTGTATTTCCCCAGATTTAAGTGTTTACAAGTTATGACTCGCGTTTTAGGATGATGAAACTAATCGCTAAAATTGAGTAGCCAGTCTTGAAGTTAGCTTATGTAAGGAGATATATCTGCCGACAACAGTATAATACGCTTAACTAAGTAACTTTTGTGGATTAACCGTAATGTGTAATACACAAACGCCACGATCCTATAGATTGTGTTTTCATTAAAAATCATACGTACGTAAGAACCACAAGAACAAAATATTACTCTTAACTAAATCATTAAATGTACACACATGCCCCAATAACAATTGACAGTTAATACAATATTTCGAAAACCTTTAGACAAAAAGTCCTACGAGTCCGGATATAGACGCCCTACACTTTAATAATGCATTTCCTCTACTTGAGTTACTAACAAATCAGACAAACCCATCTGGCTCAGTTTGAAAGAAAAAAATTATTCTGTAATTAGTAACATTCAGGTAGGAGCGTTTACTCCATTATTATAACCATGTAACGTATGGTTTCTATTATTGCCTGGTATCTAAAACGAGAATCAATATGCTAATGTACCTCCTTTTACTATGTCAGTCAAATAGATATATACAAAAATGGTCATCGTACATGGATATCTAGCATAAAACGTTCGGCCCTGTTAAAACAAACTGTCGCATTCGGGCTAGGTATGACTATCTACTCATCAAATCGAAATTGAGGTAAAAGTCTGTGTGCACAATCTTTGACAATCAAATATCAGTTTTCCTACCCACGATGTTTATATAGAACAAACACAGACCACACTTGACAGCATTTGTGTCGCTGGTCGTGCGGCCTTAAACGTAAACGCAAACTTTGTCTTTTGTATTCCTCGAAATATATTTATAACCACATTGGTTGATTCGTTACAATCCCTAAAATGAAATTAATCTTACCAATAGCAAAGCATTTTATAGAAAAAAATGCACCTGAGATAACTGTTAAATACTTGCTAATTAGTTCTATGTTGAATGCCAACAGATGTAGGAGATCGAATATATTGTAGTGTAAATACTAATTGCATTGCATTTAAGCTCAACTTGCGTATGTCATTTAAAAGAACATGGTAACACACCTAAGTGTATTAGTCTTTAGAAAAAAAACACGTCCTATATACAAATATCACCGACCACTATGGACGAGCACAGAGGAGCCTGCTTGATGAAGTTAATCTATATTAACTATGTACTACATATATATTGCACAATTCCTACTGTCTTTAAATGGAGCACTTGATTTATTATACATGTTATAGTGTTATGTTAAATAAGTAACATGTGGACTTAACTATCGTAAGGACAATCTCATTATATGACGTTGATATGTTATCATGTAGCGGTGCCTCTGATTTGATGTTATGGATGCTGATCTCATTAAAAATGTTTACGTCATTAATATTTGTGGTCTGATGAAGCATACACAATGTTACCTTAACTGTGATATCAGGACTTGAAATGTAACATATTACTTTCACCAGACATATATAATCCGGATTTACTAATTATAATAACTGCTATAGTATATGTCATTAAACTACAATCTGTACAGTTTTCAGATTGAACTGGCGTGATGTTACCATAATATTTAACTTTAACATCCAAACTTACAGTAACAAAGGGAGCCTTCCTTAAGGCATACTACATATTGGCCATATATTTAGAAAAAAATCATCAGATGCATCTGTTTATGCCGACTTTATTAATAATATTGAATTGTTATATAGATATACAGTTCGCAAAATATGCATTGAAGATATAAATATATATACGTCGAACCCAAGAGATTTCCTCTCTTCAAAGCATATTTTGCGAACTGTGAGTAATCATAAAATTAATAAAATAAGTATTTAGGGGCAAACACCTTTTTTTCTAGATCTATTGCATAAATAGCGGTTTGCTGGCTGCATTTAAAGTTTGTATCGGGTATCGTTATCGTTTGCCACTCGTGTGTAAACTTTACACAATAACTGCTCGCTGGGAACTGCTTGCGTACATACAGTATTCCGCTGTGAAGGTTGATTGAGCAAATGTTGTTCATATGTTGTCATTTATTTAACTGGATGCTTCTGTGATTGTTTGTCTTATAAGATATTTACAGGTGTACGACTTCTATAAAGTGGGATTCATGAACAAATACAAAAAGGATTGAAGAAGTACAGGTGTCCGCGATCTGGGCTGGATAGATTGATGTGTGTTAATAACGGGTGAGCAAATTATCTCGTTTTTATCTGTTATTATGACCTTGTGTTAAATCTTCTGCAACTCACTGATTTACAAGCACGAAATTCACGCATTTCACATTTTTGTACTTTATCTGAACAAGTAATAATCGGTCTCTGTTCATACATGCAAAGAATACGAATATGAGAGTATAAATGCAAGTGAAAGGACGTGACATGTTATCAGACGGAGATCTACTGTCGTGAAGTGTACTACTTCATAAAACATTAACGGCTAAAATATGTTCCAATGACTCTTAAAGCAGAAGCAGCTAGCTAACATTTATAGTTATGTATTGTTGTCATGTAAAAGCAGATGTAGCGTGTAGTTATTTAATATATGGGTCATCGAATTTTCAGAAACTAAAATCAGCAGAATAAGGACAACATGTGTTATAATGTTTATTAAACCTTACGAGACATTATTACGTATTGTGTATCGACAAATTGTAATGTTATCCTGGTCTAAATGTTGAATGCATTTTTTGTTCTTTTCGTCTCAGTATTTTCATTTCTTCCTTCCTCTATTTGTGACGAGAGAAAACA
The DNA here is from genome assembly GCA_007844125.1 of Sinonovacula constricta. Lineage (NCBI taxonomy): Eukaryota > Metazoa > Mollusca > Bivalvia > Cardiida > Solecurtidae > Sinonovacula > Sinonovacula constricta. The sequence continues at coordinate 3,633,663 of CM017564.1, forward strand.
ACGGGCAAACAAAGGCAACCATTGTTACTATGTCAAAAGTAAATTCCTTATTGTCATTTAAAGGTCATATATAAAGTTTTCAAAGTGCATATTTTCTGCTTGTAATATGTAGCTTTTGTATGAACATGAAAACTGTTCTACTGATTTTTGTGTAAATCATGAGAAAATTATTCTTTTATTTTCCTATTTTTTATATCGTTTTTTGTGACTGGTAGCGATTATCTCCCTTTGATTATGACGTCATTGTTGAACACTTGTTTACAGCCGCCAATGTTTGACGTTGTTCTGACAAAAGAATTTATGTTTCTATCTCGCTGTTTGAGAACAATGGATTTCTTTCTGTTGTAGTGAACCTCTCAAAATCACATACACCATCTGTATCCTCGTCTTCATCACCACTAGCGGGTTCCCAGTCAGACAGATCTGATACGGAATCCATATGAACATCCTCTCCCGATTCATGAACAGACTCAATCAGGGTGGGGCTTAGGCATACTTCCCATTCTGTCTGTGTCCCAGCATCACATACTGATGCAGGTCCAACTTGAACCTCCTTAGCTGGTTTTCTCTGAAGAAGAAAATAAACAACATAATTTTATTTAGTGAAAATACATATTGTGTTCTATATTAAACACAGATACAAGGTTGCCCCCATGGCATAATGGTAGATCTGCTGACTTGAAGCCCCCTAACTGCCTAGACTCCCATCATAAGTCCTGTTCTAGATGAAGGACTTTAAGCAGTAGGGTCTTCCAGCTGACTTGTGTTGTGACGGTGGTTCTACCCTGATGTTTGTCTGAGGACTTTTCCCACCATAATATCTGGATCTCTCTATAATGATCATAACTGGCAACTGTAATGTAATGTATTTCAAAAGGCAAACAGTACCGTACAAAAATATCAGAAAATCTGCTTTAGTTATGCTTTCAAAATACAAATCAGCAGATGAGGTGAAAACAGTTCTTGAGCATTTTAATTACTTAATGAATAGATGTATTGAATTTATGTAAAAATATAACAAATAGTACAATTGTTTTTTCCAGTATTACTCATTTTAATATATAATTACCCATGCAGGTGTCTGACATTGAACATTGAAGTGGTCAATCTTTCCTTCATTAGCAGGCTCAGCATAGCAGGCTACTGATGCCAATGTGTCAAGATCTGAATGCTGATGCGGGTGATTTTCAGAAGGTGGTCCCGTCAATGGATCAGTCTCATCTTGTACATGACTAATATTGATTTCTGGCTGAACCTGAAATAAAATTTTAAATTTCATTTATGTAACGTAACAATTATAATGACAAAATATATATTTTTTTGGAAAAAAAATATAGATTGCTAGTGTTAAATAAATTATCCCGAAAATATTCACATATGATATTATCTTATATAAAGGAGATTTTCTAAGATGGTATAATTCTTAAGTTCATTTCAATAGAGAAGCTTACCACCTATTAAATAATAATGACAGGTAATTTACCCCCCCCCCCCCCCCCAAAAAAAAAAAAATATATAATAAATAAATAAATAAAATAAATAAATAAAGATAAAACCAAAAATAAATGTTGACTTTACCAACTTAAGATACGATCAGAGATGTCTTGCATGTTAACCCCACTGTCATACCTTTACACCAAGTTCTCTCGTTTTAAATGTGCCCAAATATCTTGTATTTAAGTTTAATTTAGTCACTTGAGATAAAAAAAAATGTACTTCTGAGTTCAAACAATATCATTGCATCAAAGGAAAACAATACATAATAAGAAGCAATATTGACTTTGAAACGCTAACGACCTACAAACTTGAATGAAGACCAAGACAGATTATATTACGGGTAAACAATATTTTTACTTAGGTAGCATACATTTAGTTCGGTAAAATAAAAGTAAAAAAAATCGTTATATCGAAGTTTATGCATGGGGACTTAAAGATCCGCCAACAAATTTATATTTCAACACTTCAATGCCAAAATAAATTTCGGAGATAAACATCCGTGTTTTTGATCAGTGGTTTTGAAATAGTCCTGTCTGTTTAACAACAATCCCATTTTATTTATACATTTTTTTTATAATTAAGACTTATTAATAAATTTCTTACTTGTTTCTTTTAATTAATATTTATATCATGCAACACAAATAATAAATGCTAAACACGAACCTTCTTTCTTCTCTTTTCTGTTGCAGACGTCTGTCTCCGATACTTTTCGGCGCTGTTTTGTTTGAACTTAAATATAGTCGGAATCGCACCTTCTTTAAGTTTTTTTCTTAAAACACTCTCCAAATCCAATCCGTTCCAAGAACAAGGAATTGTGTACAAAACAGTTTTCGTCGAAATGTAAGGAACACACTTTACTATTTGGTGTCGGTTCATATATACCATTACTAGTTGATTTGGCTCCACAGCCGATATTGAAAGCCCAGATTTTCCTTAGTCTTTTGTCCTTGGGAAAAGCAAAAAAAAACTCACACGATCGCGCCCAGAACGCGAATTGCATCCATATGCATCGCAAATCACCATAACTGTTATGAATTGAACGTAAACAGAAATAGTATTACATCTTACAATTTACACAGACATCACGGCAGGAAAAGGCGTCTGCTGTTTGTTTACATGTACAAGTATGACGTCACAATATTCATTTATCAAAGGGAGATAACTGAAATTGGATTGTTACGGAAAGAGTTGCTGAGGATAATAAATTAATCTAAATAAATAGATTTGAGAAAATCAATGACAAAAAAACAATTTTAACGTATTAATTATTTATCAATAGTGCCAAACAATTGATAAAAACAAACTTCAACTTTTTCTTTAAATATGACCTTTAAAGGACGAAATACCCTATTGTACAGAAATGTGGTCATATTTACGAGATCTTATCAGATCTTATAAGGGGTTTTAGACGTCATTGCCTCCCTTTCGATTAAAGCAACAACGTATGTAGACAAATGACCTGAAACACGCATTTTGATAGCAGAAAAGGGCAAACAAGGGAAACAACCACGGACATTATTGCAAATTTCCACAACGAACTATCCCTTTCGGTTCCACACATGACATGACATGAGTTCAGTTTAGTATTAAGGTATGGCCTAGTATTTATTTAAGATATGTATGTGCACCCTGCGCATCAAACAGCATATCTCCTCACGTCTTACCTCTTAATGCATTGCGACAAAGTGAACTCCAGAGGTTATTTAAC
>CM017564.1:3636967-3746967 GCA_007844125.1 Sinonovacula constricta
CTATCTATCTATCTTTCTATTATCTATCTATCTTCTATCTTCTATCTATCTATATAATCTATTATCTATTCTTTCGTCTATCTATCCATCTATCTATCTATATTCTATCTATCTATCCTATCATCTATCTATCTATCTATCTATAGATATCTATCTATCTTCTATATATATCTATCTATCTATCTTTCTATCATCCCTCCCATCAATTCTCTATCCTCCCATACCATCCTATATTATCTATCTATCTATCTATCTATCTATCTATCTATCTATCTATCTATCTTTCTATCTATCTATCTATCTATCTATCTATCTATCTGTCTGTCTGTCTGTCTGTCTGTATGTCTGTCTGTCTGTCTGTCTATCTGTCTGTCTGTCTGTCTGTATGTCTATCTGTCTGTATGTCTGTCTGTCTGTCTCTCTGTTTGTTTGTCTGCCTGTCTGTGTATGTATGTATCTATCTATGAATCTGTGTATTGTAAGCAGGGACAATTCCCACATGACAAGCACGCATTGACTATTGATTTTAACCATCTACCGTCAACCCAAATGGAAAAGTCAAGTATTAATATTGAAAATTATTTAAAAGAAAACAGCATGCATATTCAAAAAGCATAAATTCCATATACAAAGTTAAAAGATAAAAGTTCCTTCGTTGAAGTCACAATACACAGTCTACTGTAAGTTTAGAATGGATATATGTACGTTAATGTTACTCTAGATAGTGTTTTGCAAAATAAAATTGAGTCATACAATTTATGGACGAGAGGCACGTTGTTCGCGAAGTGAATATTGTAATAGGCAATACATTGTTCTATCAGACCCTTTTCAGATAAACTCCGTTTTATACTTTCTGTAGCTTGCAAGAGTAAAGATCAGATTACAATTAAGAAAATGATAGCATCCATTAATTCGAATTACCAGCTGTTTGGTGGCTTGTTTAGCAAAGGCAGCCAAGTTAACAATACAGCTTGCACTTACAGATGTAGCAGATAATATGGCAAACAGCAAAAGGGAAATAAGTCTAGTTTTCGTCAGAAATGCGGCTCGTTACTCTAATATCTATGAAATGGATCGCCAGTTGAAGTCCCAGGAGGGCCATCTTCTTGCTCTGTGTTGTTAGAAGTCTTGTTGAAATGACAATAATATTGAGTTATAGCGTTAAGACGCTTATGACCGAAATGAAACTGCTGCAGTTTTTTTTAACATATTACCAAAACCCGATGTAAAAATGTGATACCCTATCATGTGGCACATTTAATATAAATAGTATGTTTGTTTCGAGTTTTCTTTCTTGATAGCTGTAGGACTGGTACAGGGAAAGTGGTTCATATATACATTTAATATAAAACCATGCTTTTTAAGGCTTGGGGCTTAAAAGGCCAACATTTAAAAAATATGCTTTTGATTAATTTTATGAGGGAAAATAAATTGATTTATTACTGTAACTATCCAAGATTGAATAATTTATTGAACACACAGCATATGTTTATAAACACGCAATATTTATGTTTTACTTCAACTTTCTATTATCATACATGTATGTATGGTCTTCTATTAATATATTTACATATATACAGTACACTGTTTGTTTGATAGAAAAACCTTCAGGAAGTGCGATGTTGGAGCGCTCCACAAACCAGGTTTAAGCACCGCAGTTGGCCCTTTTGCCGACTGACCGTTCCAAGTCGGTAACTGATGTTTTTTTTCTTTTTGTGTGTTATGTCTCGTCTCTGTGTTGTTTGTCACATTTACATTTACCTTGTTTGCCTTTGTCTACAGGTAGATACAAATTTAAATATCTGTGAAAATTTCTTGTTTACCTGTTCATAATCACAACAGTGTTGCTTGTGCAGTGTGGCGGTCGTAAAAAATCTCCCCGTGCATGTGATCTATGTTGTCATCTAATTAATCCTATCAGGATTGTTACGTATATTTTCTTTTTGACATACCTTGTACTTAGGTTTATTTTACTTGAAATAAAACAACTATGAACAGACTATTACAACCAAACATTAACATTTCACCCTTAAAATTGCATAATGTGTCTACTGTGCATTTGTCTCATGGTGCTGATGATATATTTTCTAGACGAGTCACTGTCAATAGTTCACAAATAAAATTACACCCGTCTTCAGGGGTTTATATTTCTAATTCGAGTAATCTATTTCTTCGGCAGTCGTGTATTTTACGTAACGTTCCTAGTAGTAATGTAAATAATTCCCCCGCACAGATGGAAAGTGGACATAATGTGTACTTTAATATCTACAAGTGTAATTATAAAAGATGTAGTACATGTAGATTGCTTAACTGTAACTCCACTGTCAAGTCTACTGTAAATGGCCGTACATTTAACATGTCCTTACCTTGTGATGTTGATTGACAAAGTAACAACATAATTTATGTTATAACATGAAACCACTGTAAACTGCAGTACGTTGGACAAACGGGGCGGGCGCTTAAAATTTGATTTAGAGAACATTCATATAAAATCCGTAACGCTCGTCGTTTTAAGAACTACCTTTATAATCATTTTCTAACTACAGGATATTCTTTAAAATATGTGAACATACAACGTTTGCAAAAAAAAATCGATGACGATGTATCTAAAGGATTTAAATTACAGGCCAGATACAGTGCCGAACTTGATTGGATTAAAAAACTTCAGACTCCATTTCCACTCGGTCTTCAAGATCTGAACACACTTTATATACGATGTGGTATTCACGCCTTACTTTGTACAGTTACCAATCTACCCTTGAAATCACTAGTTATTTTGGACAATGATAACATAACAAACATAAAATATATTTACGTACTCATCCTTTATATGAGGTGGCTTCCATCATTCAAAAGTATACTACCCATGCTTTAAGACCTCATATAGATAAACATAAACGACATTTCATAAAAAACAAATACATTAATAAAGGGATTGATTTTATCGACTTACCTAGTATCTTTCGGGACAAAGATATCATCAATAACCTAAGAAACCTTTTTATCACTTAAAACATCTAAAACAGTCCTTTCAGAATATTCACGATAAATTTGTACTTGTAACTGCAGACAAAGCTTTAAACAACATATTTTTTGTCTGACGACTATATTACAAAAATGTACTGAGTGCTAAGTTATCCACCACCAGTTCTTACTCTTGCACCAACCTTGACTTTCAGACAGTCATTGACAAACATAAACAGATATTGCATAATTTCAATATCAAAATAGAATGAAAGCAAGAAAAACTTCCTTCCTTGTACTGGATTCCTAAGCTTCACAAAACACCATACAAGTCACGATTCATAGCTAATGCCAGCTCTAGCACCACCACTCACATATCTAAACTACTTACGTCTTGCCTTACAGCCGTTCGCAATCACGTTGTTAAATATTGTGAAAAAGTGTATGAAAATTCAGGAATAAACATCTTTTGGTCATTTAAAAATTCTTCAGAAGTCTTAGACAAGTTTCGTACCTTAAACTTCCATTGCTCTGCAGTTAATACTTACGATTTCTCTACGCTGTACACTTCCTTACCTCATGATTTAATTAAGACCAAATTGATTGCTCTTATTGAGAAAGCATTTGCTTGAGAGCAACGTCTATATATTGCATGTCATGATAGTAATGCATTTTTACCAACACTTTCTTAGAAAAGTTTACTACGTGGACTTGCACGGATGTTTGTGAAGCTTTACGTTTTCTATTAGACAATATTTACATAAAATGCGGTGACACTTTATTAAGACAAGTAATTGGTATCCCTATGGGAACCAACTTTGCATCATTAATTGCAGATTTGTTTTATACTGCTTTGAACGTGATTTCATGTTAACTTTACCCCCTTCGAACCAAAGCCACATTACAGAGGCTTTTAATTTAAGGTCACGATATCTTGACGATATTCTAAGATCCGTTTCACACCTATACTCTTTTAGTTCGTATCACACAGACTGTATTTATGTTGTCAGTTTTTAACACAAAGCTATTCATTCTAGACATGCGTTTTAAATATACATGTAGTTTGCAGTATATCACATAGTTTGTGATTGTTGTAAATATTTTTTATCGGCGAAGAAATATAATCCTACTCAATACGACCTCTCTCTCCCCCTCCCTCTCTCTCTCTCTCTCTCTCTCTATGTCTCTCTCTCTCTCTTTCTCCCTCGCATTATGTATATTAAACATTTGATGTATGGTGTCATTAAGCAACATGTTAAGATCTTTGGGAGTTAGCAAAGATCCTTGCTGGATGATTTGACAGTTGAAACTTTCCATATATGGTATGAGAAAAAGAAGTATAAACCTGTCAAGGAAAACTTTTATTAATAAGGTAATATTAATTGTGTTGATATTCTGCATAAGCATAACATATATATGCCAGAAAACACAGCAACACAGAGACAATATATATCACACACGTGTACATAAACAGGCATATATAAACGGTAAATCAGATGAGCCAATTCTTCTCAAGTAATATAAATCCACAATAAATGTAGTGCATGTTAGAACAAATTAAAGTGTAGAAGTTTTATATAAAAAAAACGTTAATGCTCTAAAAGGAAACAACTAACATATACGCATCACTGAGTAGCTGTGTTACACACACACAAACATCAAACATATCTTGAAAAATAGTTGTACCAATGAAAAGGTCTTAATAAAAGCATTTAAAATGATATAAGAGCCATTTCTCTAGGCCAAGAATTATTTTGTGCCATTTTCAATATCAAAAACAAGAAAATCATGTTGCTATATTAACTGGGAAAACACAATAGACAGCTTGTGACCGAGGTCATTGGCCCCAATATTAGTATATAAATAAGGATAACTTTCTTATGTTTTGGTCAATTTACAAAAACAAGGTATCAATGGAAAGATTTTGTACGAGCTACAAGAAGGAATACAAATATAATTAATTATGTTTTAATTATTAAACATTTTCTCTACTAATTGTCATTTTGAATAATGCGAATTACAGGGGTCCAGATAAGATGCGTAAATCAAACTTTAAACATCCGAATAATTCCTCAATTCTTATTTAAACCCTTTCAAGTTGGTACGCACAGGAGACGATCCATTTGAGTAGCAACTAAATAGGGTTTAAATTGAAAATAAGGAAGTAAGTATGTTGAACACTCATCTTATCTGGAGCTATGTAATTATCATAACGACATTAACATAACATTCTTAATTTGCATACACCTTTGAAAAGGAATGTGTCATTTTAAAGCTACTGGAAAGAGCTAAAAGGACTCACCTGAGTAATCGGAAATTAAAGATTATGAATCAGTAAAACTACTTTTTTAACACCTTCAGCGATGGTTTAATTATCACTAAGCATTGAATTTGTTTTATAAAATGTACAGAAAAATCGAAGAGGCCAAAAGTCTTTGCGGTGATAGAAATAATACAGAGGATTAGGTTGAAGCGCCTGCGCACAGCATGCCAGCTGGAATACCACGCTACCGGCAATTATCGATCCGACCGTTTCTCAAGTCGAAGCGATGATTAGTTCACGTTATATGGGTTTTGTGTTTTTATTGGTAAAATGAGAATGTTGATGCAAACATCAAATTTATAAATGATGACCACTTTAATATAGATCCGGGCTGACATGGTTTCAACAGTTTTCAGTGGGTCAAATTTGAGATAAAGTAATATTAACATTGACAAACAGGGAGCTTGCACTGACAGTAAACTGGAAAACTGATTCACAAGTTCTCCCCAATCGGAACACCTCAGCTAATTCACGAACCATTTCTCGGATGAATCGGAACACCTCGGCTAATTCATGAATCATCTCTCGGATATATGCAGGTAGTGGGATCACCTCGGCCATTTATCTAAATGGGACTTCTTTTGAGACAGACGACGAAACAAAGACGGCAGCTCGGGTGACAGCTCACTACAGTACGATGCCAGTAAAACTTCCATGTGTGGTGGCTTTAAATTTAAATCATCCGATTTTAATTTACCCAGCGCAGCAGGCACGCAGCTGTCAAATGATGGCAGTGTTGATGTTTTGTGCGAACTACTTAGGCAAATATTTTTTCCGACTTCCAGCCAACAAAACGATCGTGATTTCATTAAGTATTATTGCACCAAACAACCAGCAAAACTACGTTTACTCATATCATTTACACTAGTGTTTATTGTTCATTTGCAAGGGAAAGTTTACATCGGATCTTGGCGTCTAATGGGTTTTATTTTAAAGCGGTAATTATAAATAGGGCCTATCACCACAAGAATTTATTATGAGGTAACAAAACCAAAAGCACATACAAGAAAATGTGAAAAATGTGAAAAATGACAAAACCACTGAGACGAGATATCATACACATAGAGACAAGGATAAACAGTTGACACCTTAGAACCGTCACCATGATCGAACCTTACATATATGAAGGATGCTTTAGAAGAAATTTATTATAAAATGAAATTGCAGGCGTTTTTTTTCTAATGCAAATCGGCGTTGTCTCCAAAAGCATACATTGCAGAAACCACATTGAGCAGTGCTTCATTGTCAATATATACATATACTTATTTACTAGTTGCATTTAATGTTCCCTTTCGAAATGCGTTTGTACATACGTTCGGGATCAATAGCTATTTGTGTAAAAGCAAAAGGCTTATTCATATTATAGGCGACACAATTGTCACAATACGTCATATTTACCGGCTGTCAAACTCTCACAAGTCGGTACATTTCGGACGTTTATGATATTTAAAGGCAACGATTCACAGTTTCTTTTTCAAGCAGTTGTTCATAATTGTTGCATCGTTTTATGATCACATCATGATGCAAAAATAATGTTCAAGAAAAAAATCAATTCATAGTAAAAGAAATGTATAATGCTAACTTTTGGGCTATAATTGTATACTCTTAACATATTCGACTTTTTGTTAGTGGTCATACTCGTTCACTGTATCACACACGGTAAGTTAAATAAATATACATAAATAAAGTTCAACAACATGTTTACACATGTCATGTGCATACATATATTATTTGTGATGTAAGAATAACAACCAACAAGAATTAAAACATTAAATAGTCTAATGTTAATTGTACTCTTTTCACCTTCATGATAGTTTGCTTGAATGAGTAGTATCCCCACGGATTTTTCCAGATGGTACCGTTATAAACCGTAGTGTGTACTCCAGAGAGATATAGTCCATTCAGATTGCTAGTATAACATGAACTGTACCACCAAGCTCCTTTGTAGGAGTGCGCACAAGATGCTGTACTGATGTCGTTATCGTTATCATAGGTCGAAAACATCATTCCATTATGTAGCACAAGCATACAATCCTGAACACTACCTTCATAGCCCTGGAGACTAAGACGATACTTCTTGGACGAGTTGGCTACGCTAAAATTACTGTATGTAACGGAGCCGTCAACAGGCGAAACATCTCCGAATGTCTGCATGTAGATGTGCAGAACCGTCGTGTTCTGGGTCAGGTAATGTATGCTGTCCAGACCAAGCCAGTACTCTCCCGAGGGATCTCCAAACCCGGCGGCATAATCCGACCAGTTCCTATAGAAGTCCACCGACCCATCTTGGCGTCGCTGTATTACGGTCCAGCCACCATTCGTTAAGTCACACCAGGCTGTTGCAGGAGAACCCGGGTTCGGCTCAATGAGAAACGTTGCGTCCTGTCTGTCCCCTCTTTCATATATATCGAGGCAGTCCCTCGGAGCTATCTAGATTTATCAAGGGAAATACGATATATATTTGATATCAATTAAATAGTATACATGTAGTATGAATAGCACAGAAAATCTTTATTTGCGAGAAAATCAACGAAATACGTCAAAAAGTACATGCTGAAGTAAAGAAAGATTATTATAGCTGTAAATTCATAGTGCCATTCATTATTAAAGGTTTATTTTATCGACATTCAGCAAACGTTGAATTGGTTACTGTAAAAAAAATGTAGTTGTATCCCTTCTGATTTGTGATATCATTTTCCAAAACAAAAAGAGAAAACGAGAGAGATAGAGAGAAAGAGCGATAGAGAAAGAGAGAGAGTGAGAAGGTGGGGGGCGAGAGAGATAGAGACACAAATACAATGGAGTGGATAAAGTGTTTAGTAGGAATGGGCTTAAAAACAAATCGAAAGATATAGAGAAAGACGACGGCGAAACATAATTAAGTGTCAAGCTTTTTTAAATGGCAGATAGCCGAACATATTCTTAACAAAAGTAATAATTCAGTATTTATTGAATGTATATTGTCTTTTTAATGCATTGGAGCAAGTTTGCGAATGGAGGAACAGGAAACTGATAGTATGATACAGGAATATTTTCGTTTACGGAGAAATGTGTTCTGTGTATACTGACATTTGAACTTAAAACAATATTTAACGTCACACTTAGTTCAACAAAAGAAACTTTCTCGTTTAAAAAGTATGATAAACAAGAGAAAACAGGTATAAACAATACACACTGAATAATTTTAACGACTACGGATGCAATATTTGATTTTGACTTTTGTTATGGTAATTTTAGAAAAAAAGTATATGAACAAATATTAAAACCCGGTCAGTTGAGCCCACACCAAAAATTAGGGGTGTCCCTTAAATCCGTTTACATTGCCTCTCACTTTTAACACTACAACTGCCATCCAATGTGGACATGACATAAAATAAATCCAACTAGTACACTTACAGTTCCACATATTGTAAGGAAAGAAAGGGAAATTATTTTAGTATTAAATAATATTAATTAGATAAATAGAGTCAGACGTTAGAATCTTACTTCATATCCAAGCTGATAACATATGAAACTAAAACTTCGACGTATTATTTCATAAAACGCGTATTTTACATAAACTGATAATGCTGTATCGATATGTCCAAATACAAAAACATATATCAGCCAGTCAGATACAGTATTTGGTAATGGTGCGAGACACATATATCAAGGTGTCAAACTTGACCTCAGGGCGTTACTAAAAAGTACTGGAACCGACTCTTAGAGACAAAGCATCGTAAACACTAAACGAACATGTATTACCTTTTGTGTGTTCAAAAGCCAGTAGGATTTGCAAATGTAATGTATATGGAAAATGAAATTGCACAATAAGGTAAAGCATTAATAGGTGTGTGCGTCTCAATGCGATAAAGAAACACGCAATATGACGTTACATCGAATACGTTGGAGCCCTACATTTGGCGCCTTATTTAACATGTTATGGAGATTTCTTTCAATTGATTGAGGGACACGCGACACAGTGGTAGAATCGCGGACATTAGAACCCATGTTACCACCTTGGTTCGGGTTGTGGTCGGAATTAATATGAGCAGGTTTCTAGCTGACATACGTGCGCCGGTGATGCTATCAGGAGAATTGCTAGGTCACGTTCGACTAAAAAGCTGGATATCACTACAATTCAATTTTCTTTATTGTGTCACTGTAATGATTTTCTGGAATGAAACACAAAGTTGATTATAACAGTCCCTATGTGTTTGGAAAAAAAACAATATTAAGATGAAATAAACTTTAAAACATACTTAAAACGTCATCCACGGGACTACATGATGACTTACCCGATAGCCATAGGTTATCAAAGGTACACTCAGGTTTTCAGGTCGTGTATCCAACTCCTGACTGCAGTAACACGACTGAGTATCTTCAACAAAGTAGAATACAATGAAGTGGATCTCCAGACAGCAATAGCTGATGCAGGATACCGCAGACTTGGCTGAAACTGGACCTAACACATCCGCAGTCAGTGGGTCTAGTCTAGTTTGGTTGGTCTGCCAACCACTTCCTTGTGTCGGCCGGACGACTGTTGACGCGAAAATCAACATGGGTAACACAAACGAAAACATATTGCACGGCGGCATATCCCTGAATCAGTGTTATTCCGATTCGTGTACTATACAATATATATATATATATATATATATATATATATATATATATATATATATATATATATATATATATATATATATATATATATATATATATATACATATATATATATCTATATATATCTATCTATATATATATATATATCTATCTCTATATATATATCTATATATATCTATCTATATATATATCTATATATATTTAGTAACTTACGTAAATGGAACGTTTGTTAAAGAATCGTCACGGGCATATATATTGATATATCAACACATTTAAAAAAACTCTAGTGTTAATTATATTAAGAAATAGTTTAATCCAGTAACAACGGCATAATAACTTCAGACAAAAACATCCTTAATTAGATAAGTTGAATGTCCATGTAAGTTCATTCGTGATGCCTTTTCTGATCTTGGAGGTGCATGTTCGTTAATAAGCTTTCCGAAAACAATACTTAGAAGAAATGACGAGTAAAACACGAACAATCTCCGATATATTTTATGAATAATATGTAATAAGTCTTATAATGGAAACATATTTATGTCTGACGGCCTGACATACTTTAGCACAGAAAAGCCATCATGAACTTTTCAAGATTCCAAATTAATCATCATTCACATATTGTCAAGTTTGCAGAAGTTGAATCCGAGCGTTGACGTCGGTCGCAGCCTTGATTCCACTGTTCCTTATTACCCTTCCACCTCGGGACAATACTGCAAAATTGCCATTTGTTGTATTGTTGGTTTATTGATAATCAATGCCAATTCAAAAAGAACCCACGTGTTTTATCGTGGGATTGGCTGACATCGAACCAGCACAGTCATCTTCTTCTTATCTAATTATGGCTGTCTAAATCCACTTTTCTCTTACAACGACTTCTTAAAAATATTATCTTTCAATTTTATGAATATATGCCATATAATAAAACAAAATATAAACCAGTTGGCTGAATGCTTTTGTAGTTAATATTCTGTACCTAGATTAAATAGCTCCATGCTAGGCGTATATGAATAAAACAGTTCCCATCAGGCCACAGACAATTTTGAGAATGGCCCTTTTTAAAAACAGTTTGAATTCTTCTTTTCACCAGCATATGGCACATTTTACATTTTCTCATCCGATTATTTTATATTTACTACGTCTATATAATATCCATAGTTGACATTGCAGCATTACAAAACAAGAAGGTGTACACTTGTCTTTTGCAACATCATTGTGTCCACGTGTGCGGGGGAGAATGGATTTGCTGTCATTTTTGCAGATACTGTGCAGCGACATTTCTATTTTTATAGCACAGCGGCGCTTATGAGGTGCCCAGGGACTGAACCCGGCCGGTCCATTTTACTGACACCGAGTCAGGCGAAATGCTGTCCCCTTAGCCCCGAGTGTTAGAAGGGAAGCCATAACTTAAAAGTCTTTAGTTTGTCCCAGTCGGGGTTTGAACTCGCGACCTCCCAATCCGCAAGCTGACCCACGTGTGTATCTAAGAACATCAGTATGGTATCTTCACTACACAGGCTAATGTCGTCTGCAAGAAATGAATAACTTCAGTGCACACCCACATACACATCTTCAATGAATAAAAACAAAAAAAATGCAGATTTACTAAACATCGACCAAATTAAAGAATTTGTATGACGGACTACTTTTTATAACCTAATCGTTGTGTTATTTATAATTATGAAAACCGGTTTACGACGCCATAGCCTAAATATATCGAGAAACATATCAAATGAATAGTTTTCCTTATACGTTTAACATCAAAACGTTTATATCTGCCCTTTACTGTATGAACTAATGTTGACTGTTGAATGCATTCTAGAACTAAAGTTGGTCATACAATTACTGCGCTTCGCCAACAACTTTGCACAGTTGTGCAATTCTCAATTAAAAGCACAATTCCGCGTGCTTGTGTTTTTTCGGCAATGTAACATAAATCTACCTTATGATGAGCTTAACTGACACCGACCATTATGATTATTCAAGAAATCTAGTGTCCCATACAATAGGTTGTTTAATATTTCACACAAACATTATTTTTTTAAAACATGTGATGTTTATACGCATGTTATTCTTCCTCATCGAACTTTTTTACTTGGGTATTAGCATGCTAAAAGCTACATTTATACATGCAGATTTTATTGCATTACCTAACCTGCAGCATACTTATCTTTTTTCCTGCATCAAAAGTCATTTGAGAGGTCAGTTTAGACAAAAAAAATATTAATTTGATTACAACTTTATGAAAGAACTATGGAAATAAAAGGATTAATAACACTAATAACAGCCGTATCTTCTAAGCGTTTTCCTTAAGGAGGGAATACTTTATCTTCTTTGGGTAAATGCCGCATTCGAGGAAATGTTCAGAATTACTGATGGAGCATCTCCATATAATAAAGTCTGTAAAACAAATACCCGTGGAGTATGGTCGCAATATTTGTTTTCTAAATACTGCAATGAAAGAAGATTATACTAGTATACAGAAAGAAGATCGGCATTGTAGCAGACATAAACGCTGTAGATCTTTGTCGAATACTCAAGGAACTTGAATTGATGGATAGTCGTTTAAGATGTGCCGATATTACCATTAAATGAAATACGATTTTTTAATGAAATGTTATGCTGATACGACTGAAAACAACTTGTATGTTTATGTTTTATGAATGAAAGTCAAAACATTGTTTTTATACAAAAATAACATTATGGATTTTCTGAAATGGAATAACAAGGATTTCACAAACCAAGAAGTTGCTACGTTTTTCCTTTTTGTATTCAAAGCTAAAGGCTTTTTTTCAATATTAAAGCTCATTTTCTCTTTAAACGATATTGGTCAAGGGTTCAAACCCCGGCCGGGTCAAACCAAAGACTTTAAAGTTGGTAGTAGTAGTTATAAAACTGGATTCTCGCGGCCATTTTTTCTGGTGGCGTAAAGGGTTTATATAGAGAAATATGGTGGCTGAAGGTGGCTCAGGTTTTACATACCTAGATTGTTATGGAATGGTTCAAATACCTTGGTTGTTAGGGTTTAAGGTTAATTAAGACATCTGAGTAGATAAGCAGCGAGGTTATATGTTAGTGATAAGTGTGGTTTAGTGTGGTATTAGTTCATAGGTTAATTGGTTTTGGCGGACTGTACATCTTAGTACAAGTATTATGTGTTTATTTTTTTTTAACTACTTTTAACACCTTATACTTTACAGTTTTAGTGTGTGAAATTAATAAAGCAGTTTAATCAATCTTTTCTTTTTATAAACAATATTGTTAGTATGAAACATCCCCGATCCTTTCTGAAGGGAATATTCAAACTCTAAACTGGCAATCATCTTCTACCAATATTTGTAAACATATCCATGATATAACGGGTCATGTACACCGGGGATGCATAGTTTTAACACGCTGATGAATTTCCTTTTATAGTACGTGTATTTGCGAACAGCATTATTCTACTTTACTACGTTCATATCCATGTTATTCATACTTTTCTGTTATATCTTTTGATAACCTAATAATTTATTCATATGTATAATGTATCTTTTGTACACCACCATCTACAATCTTATTAGACTTGGCAATGGCGAATTGTGGCTTGTGTCCATAAACGCTTTGACTTTGTTATTCAAACTAATACGAAACAGTGTAAAATTCTATCATTTTGGTGTTGCTAAGACGTATTTAACAAATACGAATGTGTTATACATACCCTTTAATAGAACATATAAAACATTGAATACATTGATGATAAAAGCTGACACGTTGTAAACCAACGTAACACATATGCATGTGTTATCCACATCATTTAATAGAGCATATAAGCAAATTAAACACAATCATAATAAAAGCTGACACCTTTGTAGTAAAAATGGGTTGTCAAACACGTGTTGTTAGAATTTTGATAAAAAAATATACATTTTATTAAAACCAACATCTTACTTTATTATGAAATAGATTGATCAAATTAATGAATTCATTTTTTTTAAAATGCTAGTCATTCTTTACTGGAATTTTATAAGCCAAATGTATACAGTGATAAAATATTGTCTTGTTTTTTTACTTAAATAATTCTATATTCATTCCAGATAGTTGTTAATTTTGATCAAATAGGATTGGAAAACTATTTGTCACAAATGAAACTTTTAAAAACTAACTGGCTTATTTTAAACTTAATTTAAAAGTTTGATTTTGCTATATGCTTAAAATAAATTGATTCCATAAACGTAGTGAGATTTTTTATGGTATTTTTTAATAGTGTTGAACATGATTATAACTTTTATTACAATAATTATTGTATAAATATAATGTCTACCTCAAAAACATTTTTAGCTCAGTTATAATGTCTACTTAAAAACGAAACATGATTTCTAAATGATTATAACTTTAATAATAGTTTTTGTTATTACAGTTAAAAAGGTGTTTTAATATCATTTTTAATTATTTTTTTAATAACTTGTAGTATATAAAAAGCAAAATGCTATATACATTGTGATTATTTATATGTTTTTTTTTTCAAAATTTATTTTGATAATGAAATTTAACTTAGACTTCCAATTCTAAAACGTAATTAATTGTGTTTCTCATTTTAGTTTTTCTTTGGAATATTAAAAAAAATAATTGATAGAAAAAGTTTGGTAAATGTCTACCTCGAAAACAATAATAAAGGTAATAAAACTAACTATTGTTTTTCTTTTATTATGTTCCAAACAACATCTGTATTTTAAACTGTTATTAATGCTTCGAAGCAAAGTGATTACTTTAATCCTACATAAAGCTTTAACAGAACATGACTCCTGTGAAATCAGGTTGCTGTACCATCACCTACTTAACTAACAGCTTAGTGTACTTTGTAGAAATAGATCTAGTTGTACCTAATCATGTCATGCATTTGTTCATATGGATAAAATGCGATAAGAAGTTATCCATTACTTAACTAAACCCATTGAAAAACGTCAACACCCCACATTTAAGATAAGGTATTTTACATGTATAAATCGTGAAGACTGATCATCGGTGTTGTCTGTACAGTGGCAGAAAGACTGAATGCTCGTTGCTCTGAATGTGGACAACCATGTAAAAAGATGTAGGTTTTTGTTCTGTATCTTTAAAGCATTTTGATCAGGGATATGCTTGCATCGAATCCGATGAGGTTGACACAGAGTTTGATAAACCTGAGTATCAATTTTGTTTAAGGTGAATTTTGAACATGAAACCATCATTTAAAAAAAATCCCCGCATTCCACCTCACCTTCCAAGACCCTAACACCATACATAAACCTGGGTCCGTTTTAGGACTCTCTTTTAAATTCATCAAGGTCCCCTTAAAGGACCTTCCACCGTCTCACTGCGTTCGAGTCGTATTTGAAGCTATGAACTTTCAATGAGGTAGTGTTTGTACGCTAGTTCTACCATAATTTATAAACCTCATCATAAAATAGTATTGCTTTATTTTATAAACGAATATATTAGCATTTTCCCAAATAATCAAAGTTTTAGAGAAAAAAAGACATATACTGTTTAAACTTATGACATTGTATTTGAAGTGATATTTTGCAGTCATCACAATAAATCGTAGTTAAATAAACTGTTATGAAACGGTGAAAAATGCTCTCAATTCAATGTTGCTTGTAATCTTGTCTTGTAATACAACTTATTAAACAAATACGAACGTCTTACTCATACCCCCTTTAATAAATCACGTAAACAAATTAAATATATTGATGATACAATGATCAAAACTGACACCTTTGACTCCGATGTGGAGAATTGTTATAACTACTATCAATAGCTTGTAAGTTATCGATGTAACGATATTTTCGATTTAACCTCATCGTTCTAAGTAACACGCTTCGTCAAGTATGAATGACTCTTGCAGCATAGTTCGCTTTTGACATACTTTGTGTGTTACATAAATATATAATCTGTACTTTCATAAAGTTCTTAAAATCGTGATTTATGAATTCTGAACCCTTGTCAGTCCTTATTTTTGTAAATTTACGTATTTTTAAAATCTCTTC
This sequence comes from Sinonovacula constricta, assembly GCA_007844125.1. Classification (NCBI taxonomy): domain Eukaryota; kingdom Metazoa; phylum Mollusca; class Bivalvia; order Cardiida; family Solecurtidae; genus Sinonovacula; species Sinonovacula constricta. Next base: position 3,652,865 of record CM017564.1, read on the forward strand.
GACTGCTTGTATACTTGTTTGCGATTTTTTATTCAATAGTGGACGAACAATTAAAAACCGTGACAAAATATCTATCACAATTAGCAAATACTTTACACCATCATTGTACTTTGCAATGTTTTCAACAGACATGAGATCCATATCAGCTTGATCATTAAGCCCTGCAACCTGCACTGCGATGTTTTATATTTACTTATGGCTTGCCGCTGAACAGCATAAGCGTATTGATTGTCTAACCATTTCTGAATGAAATGATCAATACATATTCCAAGGTATTGAGTTTTTAATATCTGATCATTTTTTTGAGAAATGTTTTATGTCTTTTTGATGAGAGACAATTTTATCTCTGATTTCTAAATCATGATTTAATCTATGGTGAAGTCTTCATACTTTTTATCATATCTTATAACCATGTTATGTTATTAACCTTAAAGTATTTTAAATGAAATGTCTACATTCGTATTTAATAAAGTGTCTACCTCAAAAGTAATGTTTTTAAAAAGTTAAAAATATTGTTTAATCATTTTTACATCTACCTCAGAAACATTAAATTGATATTTATGTTTGTATATTTCGAGTATATATTGATTTTAATCATTAAATTGGCTTTTGAAACGATTTTTTTTAAATGTTTTATGTCTTTTTGATGTGACATAACCACAATGCTTTGTATATTATGATTTCTTTTGTTAAATAAATTATAAGAATTAAAAAAAGTTTTAGGGTATTGAAAATACAAACACGTTTTAATTATATGTTAACTTTTTATTTAAGTTTTATGTCATCTAGTCTAAAGTTATATGTTAAAAAATGTATTCTATAGATAGACATTGTTAATTTCTCACAGATTAAAGTGATAGTTATGCTTTGTATAATTGGGTTATATATTGATTGCAACCATTCCATTGGCTTCTATAAACAGTTGTTAATTTTAAAGAAATGATTATTTTATATAGTTTAGATATTACATAATCAAAATTATTTGCATATTATGATTTCTTTTGTAATATCAAGACGTTTATTTCTATTTTTTATATTAGCATTCTTATTTGTATTTCTATATTAGAAACATTAATTAAAAAGGAATGAAACCAACTTTTACTTTTTCTTTTATTCCTAGGAACATCTTTATTTCAAACTAAACTATATTACAACGAGTTTACTTTAATCTTACATGAAGCTTTATCACAACATGGCTCCTGTGAAATCAGGGTGTTATACCATTTCCAAATAAAAATAACAGCTAAGTGTTCTTTGTAGAAATAGATCTAGTTGTACCTAATCATGTCATGCGTTTGTTCATATGGATACAATGCGATAAGAAGTCATCGATTACTTGACTTAACCCATTAAATAACAGTTAACACCCCACATTTTAGATAAAGTATGTTATAAATAGTGAAGACTGATCATCGGTGTCATCTGCACAATGGCTGAAAGACTGAATGCTCGTTGCTCTGAATGTGGACAACCATGCAAAAAAAGATGTAGGCTTTGTAATATAATTTTAACCCTTTTTGATCAGGAACATGCTTGTGTCGAACCCGATGAGGTTGACGAAGGGTTTGATGATCCAAGTATCAATTTTGTTTAAAGTGTAGTTTTAACATGAACACATCATCCACCCCACCTTCAAAGACCGTAACATCATATCCTGTGTCCTTTTAAGGACCCTCCTTTACAATCACCATTGTCCCTTTACAGGACCTTCCACCGTCTTACTGCGTTCGAGTCGTTTTTGAGACTATGAACTGCAATGAGATTGTGTTTTAATGTTGGTTTTACGACCCTATTAACAAGTAATATATTAACATTTTCCCAAATAAGTATTAGAGATAAAAAAAGACACATACTGTTTTGGTTTGATGTCGTTTCCTTTTTAATACTATCATGTAATAATTTAATGTACATATTATTTTATTATCTACTGGTGACCATACTATATTATAAAAAACATCACTGTTAAACTGTAACACCTTTTCACATACCTGTGATTGCGTCAATTTTAATGACATACAAATTATTATAAAATAATCCTGTTATAACATTGTATACAAGTTGTTGCAAAAACAAAACGATCATACTAACAATATTGTTTATGAAAAAAGAAAAGACTGATTAAACTGCTTTATTAATTTCACACACTAAAACTGTAAAGTGTAGGGTGTTAAAAGTGGTTAAAAATAAACACATAATACATGTACTAAGATGTACAGTCCGCTGAAACCAATTAACCTATGAACTAATACCACACTAAACCACACTTATTACTAACATATAACCTTGTTGCTTATCTACTCAGATCTTTTAATTAAACTTAAACCCGAACAACCAAGGTATTTGAACCATTCCATAGCAATCCAGGTATGTAAAACCTGAGCCACCTTAAGCCACCATATTTCTCTATATAAACCCTTTACGCCACTAGAAAAAAATGGCCGCGATAATCCAGTTTTATAACTACTGGTAGTAGTGGCTTCCCTTCTAACGCCATGGGCTAAGGGCACAGCTTTACGCCTGCATTGTCGGTATCAGTATAATGCATAGTCCATGTTCAGTCCTTCGGGACCTTATAAGTGTCCCTGTGCTTCAATGATAGAAATGTCGCTGCACATTATCGGCAAAAATGCCGGCACATCCCATATCCCAAATCACGATATTGCATGTTACAGTGGCAATATTCGATCTAAAAGCATAGTAACACTATCTAATGCATTTACGTGAGGGATATGGCAAGTCTAATTTTCCCAGAAAGTCTTCATTGTCAAAAGAGAGAATGTCATTAACAGGGATGGAACCCCTCAGGCTGTTTATAACGTAACAAACTAGTTACAGGAAATGTATTGTTATAGACTTGAGTGTGCAAGTCTGTTTCGCGCTGAATCTTCCTAGCAATTGTTTAACATGAACTTTTCTATGTTTATATACACACTTCCTGTGAGATTGACATGTACAATTAACCGCAATAACTTTATCCAGCATTACCAAACATCGACAAACAATGGCGGACTATCATTTCTTATTGTAACCTCGAACACGTGTTTGTAATTGTGATAATATGCCATCATAATACTGTCATTTCAATCACTTGTATTTGTTCTCATTCGCAACATATTGTCCATGAACCTTGTTAAGTTTTACACCAAGCGCATGCCTGAAATAGCTCTGCTGGTGGGATGACGAACGCGACTTAAACTGTTATAATAACCATAACTTCATTAGTGTAATTACGTCCGTTGTTGTTATAAGTCATGCCGTTATTGCGTTGTTTGTATATTTTATTGTCTATTTTGGTGGTTATGACGTACGTTTAATGTATGACGAATAATAAAATGTTCCCATACAACATCCTTATCCAATAGAAGTAAATACCAATTTGCCAAACGCTTTATTTCAAAAGATGTATGTTTTTTGTTTGAAAAAGAACCATTAAACTATTAAAACATTCAAATGTCGAGACTCGGCCATTTCTACTATTTCCATATGTATATATATCGACGGATTTAATGAGGTGTGTGTCCTCGGCCAACCATGATTGGAGACACAAATGTTTAGTGACACATACTATTGATTTTTATTTTAATTAAAGCAATATCAATGTATCATACAACTTCGAATAACGTATGGAAGCAAACAATTGCAACACATATATCTAAAAGATAATACACAAACCGGTGGACATTTTAATTCGACATTTGTGTAGACTAAACACATCTGATCATTTTTATTTATTTATACTACGTACATTAATGTTCTAGATAAATCAAACTCTCCATTTTCATAAATACTACTAGCATTCAAATATAATAAAATATGCTCTCGAATGTTTTCTAAGACTTTAATATTTTTACAATATTTTTTCAGCTATACAGTATATTTTTCCCTGCTGAATTAATGACATAATTATGTCCTTATTTCCTGCTATATTGTTTCGTGTTATGTTGGGTGCACCGTACTACTCCTTCGACTCACTGTAGTGATAGCTATTTTCCCATGGGATCCGCTGAAGAAATCGCAAAGGTTAAACAAAATAAATACATATAACTTCCATCGATCAATTCAGCAAAATGGGATAAACTTATAGTAGGCTTTAAATTTAGCATAATTTCTTATTGCTTGTAGGATAATTTGTGTTCTATGTAAACATCACATACAGTTTGATAAATGAAACACCATTGAAAACTGTTTTCTTGACAAACAAAATAAGATTGTCCGCTAAGAAGATTAGTCAAACAACCATGTTATTTTTTAAACATTTGCATGTTCACCAATCAGTGTTTATACACATAATTTAAAATGCATCCATACTAGTCCTGGAATTAGTTTTTTTTCTTTGATGGGATTAAATTGTCTATGGACTAGCAAGCAGAGCCACAGCACATCAAATTAGTACACGATCCAGTAAATACAGAAGCCGATGTTAATAGTTTGCAACTTATACATATATTTTATGATGGGAGTGACCATGAAATTGTGTTTCCATTTACTTTTGTCTTTCATACATTTGTATATACTAACACAATATTAGTCGAATGTTTTTATAGTTTTTAATGCGAGCATTTACCAAAAACATTATACTTATTACATATTCATATTTACAATGAATTAGAATGAATATTCTATATTTAAATTAACAAACCTTGTAATAAAGACAATGTCCGATAGGGGCTATGTGACAAAAGTAGCAAATTACATTTATACATCTGCCAGAACTGGAAACTATTCATTACTATTATTAGAATGGAACACTAGAGCATTATGTTTCAATTTAATGATGTCTTATTAACCACAAACATCACATTTACTCCAATATGTAATATAATTATATATATAAAAAGAGTTACTGTAGAGCTGGATTGCAATGGCCAAGAAGTATGTGGCATTGTATGATATATACATGTACTAAAAGGATGCAGTGCTTTTGTTAAGGTCATTGACCGACACATTAAATGTAAAGGAGTATCATTTAGATACACAACTAAACATCACATATGGAAAAACGTGTTTACTTTTAATTTTCCATCAAATAAGTTTTCGTCACCACTATGAAATTTTTATCTTTATTCAGACGAGCTGAAATAAATGTTGGTGTGCTTTCAAAATGTCTACAGTACAAACCACGCATTATGCAACAACGCATAAACAATTTTGAAAGAAATACATTTCGACTTATAACTGCGATACTGCCATATCCTTACACATCGCTTTGTACAACTCAGTAATTTTCAAATCAAAATGTGTATTCTATATTTGCCCTTTCTCCTAATCTATAATTTCTTGCTGTTTTGAATGTTCTTGTCACGATAACCTTCATAATGCCTTAAACAGTGTATATTGTGTCAATGAATTTGTAGTTATTTCTTGAGTGCAGTCGTTTAAAGGTTTTCCTGAATTGCACACTTACATTCGTGTAATGGAATCTGACTCTGTAACTGACAACAGTTCTAATGCCAATTTAGAATCGTCGCTCCTGTGAGAATTGTGTGTGTTTGACATCATTTCAACAAAAAAGCTGCTGTTTTTAGCACCGTGCATTTCAAGTTATTTAATACCGAAAAAACGATTCATGGGAATAGTTCCATGCTATTACAGGTATAGAATTGATTATAGTTTTATAGGAAAGGAATATGGAGACAAAAATGATAATCGGAAATACACAGTTTACGAATTTTATATAATGTATTTCTCTAAACTACTCCTGATTTTTAGCAACAGACGGAAAGACTGGCCTCTCCAATTGGTTCTAATGTTTTAGATTATTGAGATGTTCAATGTCAACTTACCAAGGGACAGTGTTTTCTTGTCATTAGGTAAGGGACACTTTTCTAGCCAGACACATACTAACTTTTTGCGTCGTATGGAGACAAGAGCCGGTGTGCCGTAAAACGCAAATTACGTGTAAACCTGTCCACGTATAAGTTTGGTGGTAAAGTGTTACCTAAGGAGGAATGACTGCCACAATTATTAAAGCAAACGTGGCATTGTTGAAGGGGAATATACAATAGGAAGCATTATTTTTTTTTCAAATTTATAAGTGAGCACGGCATGTACACGTAAGTAGAACTGTACTTGAATTCAAATAGTCACTTGCTGCTGTATAAAACATACTTAAGTTATTACTAAATCAGGTGCATGATAAAAGATAACTATTCTATTTATATAATAAAATTAAATCGAACCTGATACTATCATGCGAATTTAGTCGTTAACACAAAAGACGCAAATATATATGCGTATTTCTTGTTAATTTCTAATCAAACTGGTTTGTTTTCTCTGGTACATAAATAGCTTAAAATACATAGAATGTCAAATATTCCCTCCTAGCGCAATATATTGACTTTGTTTTAATATAGCTCGACGTAATGTAAAAAAGCAGTATAGTGCCCCTACAAGATGAATAAACCAAGTAATGAGGTTGTGCAGAATAGCTGTTACAAGATTCGAGATAAACCATAAACAAAAATGTTTGCCAGTCCCAGTGATATGTTTTCATTTCTTTCACCACCTGAGCATTCAACCACCACCTCTTGTACATTGTCCATTCAATGTACGACTATTTGATCATGTATAACACATACGGTACAAAACAGGTCGGATGACACGAAAAGGAAACTCGAGCTCCAAAAATTATATTTATATGCATAAATTTAATTCTTTTTTAGTTGATATTTTTTCTATCTTGTCATTAAACTAATATATTCACACATAAGTATGAGTCTTCTATTATTATATCAAACTTGAAAAAAGTACTTATTTAGCACTTTTATGTACAATAACATTTAAACAATGTTTGAGTTAATACGGTTGTTCAGAAGATTGTTGACGAAAACACAGATTAATCAGCACATTCGTCTTTAAATTTCAGACTAGACGGAGAGCAGGCGGAATACCATGAATGATGCGCTCTTAAACAGCTAATCTAATTGCGTAGTACAAGCGTACATCTGTAAATTATTGTTTAACCTTATGCACACACACACACACACACACACACACACACACACACACACACACACACACACACACACACACACACACACACACACACACACACACACACACGCACACACAAACACACACACACACGCGCACAAAATCCCACACGATCTCAAGCATGTTTTCGATTGTATGCATAGAAAACTTCAAAGTAATAGTAGCGCGGCATATATGACACATTGCGGAACAGTTCATATCACCATTGCGCAGATATTTTTCAGGAACATTATATAACAAAGGTTTATCTATAGTTGAGTGACCATTTGTCTGTCCCTCCACATTGAGCCTTAAGAGCATAGCCAAGAATCGAGACAAAAGATGGGTCTCCAAATATAATGAGCAGGGATTACTGCTTAATATACACATGTGATAAACATCGTTCTACCAACCATTTCATTAAAATGTATTGAGCATGATTTTCGATTTATTTCTGTTAAACCATTTTATAAAAAGGCGAAATATGTGTTTACACACCCAGACACTCGATAAAAAATTGAAGATTTTATCACAGAAAGCCACAGAAATAACGTCTGACGACTCAGGTACACGTTATAACTTGTTTTCATTATTTTCTGTTCATGGAAATGTGTTACAATTTTAAAACAAAATGCAACAACATGTTTTGGCCTAAATTATTAGATTTACGTTTTAATTTTTGAATACTTAAGCAGTGGGTTTGCTCACATGAAGTGTCCATTTAGCTATTTCCGTTTACACTCGACCTTAAAGTAATTTGTATTTCTGGGGACAGAAATGTGTCTGTGTAAAACTTTAGAGAGAATTAATTATTTAACCTCTCACGAACAGTTTCAACGAGACCAGAATAGAGTTCTAAGCTTCTACTCTGCCAAAATGACAATGCCTAAGGTTGAATTAGACGCATTAGTTTAGAGGACATTACATGATTTGCAACATTTAATTTTAAAATAATTATGAGCATGATATAGTAAATACAGTGTGCAATATGGCTGGGTAGTGTAGTGTATTAATTTCTTTAAACTGTATTAAATCTATTATTTGCTTACTAAATAATGATTTGATATTGTAAACTTATTAATACTCTGAGCGTCACTAAAATAACCATAATTGGTCACTGTGAGATATTAAAATCACATCTGATCTTTAACAAGCAAATTGGATAACACTTGCATTAATAAATAATTTATAGTTGCTTTCGCTGCAGTTTATTCTAACAAAAGTGTATTATAGGAAATGTTAATGCAAAAAAAGACATGCTGACGTTTAGCCCAATGCTATTTAGGTTTCATACTTTTTCAATCAGTACGTTGAGAGGTCTATGCAATAAGATTGACGACAATTGTCTATTTAATATATAATGTATGGCCTTTTAGTATCTGATAATAATTAGTCTGTCGAGAGATTCATTATTTTTTTTTTTACTGCAGCCACAATAACAATACAAATCTGTTGTACTCTACCCTTTATTTAACACAATGGTGAGCTTTGTCAAAACACACAACCACCCGATATCATTAACCTGCGGTAGATTTATTCAATTATCTATTATCTGTTGGACATCGAAACCATAATCGACATTTTTTAAAACTTAAAAAGGTGGAGATTGATGTCACTTGTGTTATTTGCATATTCTGTCAGTTCCCACCATTTGAATATGTTATTAAATTGCCAGTGTAAAGACAATACGAATGTTATTCTTGACCAATAACTCTTTGTTGTGTACAAACAAAGTTCAGACCGATTTTCTGTCCCTGCCAATGCTGTGGCGTTCCACTGTCTGTCGGGCAAAGCAGTATATCGACGTTTTAGTGTCAATCTATGTTTATGGATATTTTTGCGAAAGATAAATAATATGTTCAAACACAAAATACATAGACATGCCTGTGACAACAGTGTCAGAACAGATAGAGTTGTTACTTTAAACTCCTCAACCCACATCGCGCGGTTTCTAGTCCTAATCGGGGCGAGAGATTTAATGTAGGGAGCATAACCATCGAACCTGCGGTTCTACCCAGGCATACGTATGGGTCTTCCTCCACCAATAATAGGGCGGACGCCTCAAATATGATCATACTTGCGTCGGTACGATGTAACAAAAACAACAACAAGCAAACAATCAAAGTGAAACAACATAATAATAAACAAACAGAAAAAACAAATATGTAATTATATATTAAATGTTTGAAATACAATTCAGTTTCCTTTATACACTGTACACTGTAAGAATTATATTACAAGAATATATGACTAAGTCATATTAGAATTGCAACATATACCAACATTTGAAAAAAAGGCACAGACCAGAAGTCTTCACATTCAAGCCAGTCTAGAAATAAGAACACATCTGTGATGAGACATTAAAATATCAAACCCAACAGTTACCGCTTTGGAATGGTCAGTGGGCAAAAGAGAATGCCTGTAAACGCAATATAATTTAACTCTTTGCCTTTGTCTGGAGGTAGTTTAGATTTATATATATGGGGTAATTCTTATATGGTCTTTCCATAGTTATCTATTCTATATATTCTAACTGTTTAAGCTTCCTTAGAGTTTTTACGTTGAGATGTATAAGGTCCTTATAGCAAGGTTCAGCTTACGTGATTTAGCAGCGAATAAAGAAATGCTCCGTAGTGACAGTAAAAACCGGCAAACAGTTGGTTCGACATAATTGGCTGGATTGTTTGAGGTTATATTTATATCAAGTTGCAAAATATAAACTACATACAGCTAGAAATAACACATGGATACGGGCTAACTATTTCCCTAAAATTTACACTAAAATGCATATGTAGATGATAGCTACAACAGATGATGAAAGGTACATACATATATGTTTCATTTCAATCCAGACAAGAACAAAGGTATAATTTACATGAACGTAAATTATGTAAAAAACGACCCAAGACGTTAGACACATTATACACATTTTTATCTCATTAATGGATGTATGTTGCACTGCACAAAATGTCAAACCAGGTTAAGAACATAAAAAACAAGAGAGAAGAGGACAAATTATAATTTTAAGTCTAGACATGAAATTAGTTCATAAATTGTATCTAGTGAGTCAAGACCAGACTGTGTGTAACGGATCAAACGATTACGAGGACGTACTACGTCCAAATATTCACCGACATTGAAACGTGCTACATCAAGACGGTAAGGCCTGTGGTATGTTACATTTTGTATCGTAATTTTTAACGGTTATCTAATTTTTTACAATACAAACGTACACAACACTGAAATCAGTTTGTTGTGAAGCGTTGTTATTTTGAGGTAACATTTCGTCATGTTTAAATATTTTGTCCAGATTTAAAATCTTAAGCATCCTGAAGTCATTATTATGTATAATATGCTATGACAAAATATAAATCCACTACTGATTAAGAGGTGATATTTAAATAGCAAATACCTAACCAAGCAAAATGATCATGCAATGGAATACGTAGACTGCACAACATACAATACCTGTTACTAAAGTTTACCTTAAACGTGTAAAGATAAAATGGGGTTGCTATAAATTTGAATTATGCAGGCAAGGGTTTAACTTTGCAATAACACCTAATGCAATTTGACAGTTAGTACAATCATTTTATTAATTCTATCGTCAACATTCTTCCGGATTTCTTGATTGTATTGCTCCCTCTCGCATAACCATACGGTTTCTGCATTTTAATATATCATCGACAATTCTTGTATAAACTTTATAAATTGGTTATGATACTAAATAAAAAATAATCGGGTTAACATCGTTAACATGTTTGATGTACCCTTCTCACTTTCATGATTGTTTTCTTGAGTGAGTAGAAATGTCCCCATGGAACCTCCCAGTTCATACCGTAAGCGTACTTGATGTGCATATCAGACAGATAAAGACCGTTTAAATTACTTGTATGGCATGCAATATACCGCCCCCCTCCTTTACTCTCTTCTGCAGGAGAAACACATCCTTAATCTGAATGTAGATGTGTAGCTCCACGGTGTTCTGGGTCGAGTTATCTGTGTTTGGACAAAGCCAGTACTTTTCCGAGGGTTTTCTAAACCAGGCAGCATAATTCGATTAGTTCCCGTAGAAGTCAACCGACTCATCTTGGCGTCGCTGAATTACGGTCCAGCCACCACTCACTAGCCAGTCTATCACTCCTAAAGTATACTTAAACAAACTTTATAAATAACAAGTATTGCAATGTTTTTCTCATATAACTAATGATGTATGCATCGCTGTGATTTTAATTGAAGGAAAGAGCAAGTGATGGCATAATAACTGAATGTTTGTCCTGAACAGTGTATCTATTTTTTTTATATTCATGATTGTTTTATTACATAGTCAAGAACAGATGACGTTAGAAGTCGACCATCCATTTTCTTTCGACTGATTCAGGGTTGGCTTCCTGGCGCTAAAATGGAGTATAAGCACAAACGTGATGAGGCCAACAATCAACTTAAGGTACTTAACGTAATTAAATTTTGTTTTAACGTGTCGTTATGAGTGAATAAGGACAAATACTAGATTTAAATTTCAAACTCGTATTGTTATAATTATACCTGTTTTTAGATTGCATAATATTGCACGCGATATAGCTTCGTATGTCCAAGGACTACCATTGAATGTAAGGCATGTGATTGCTATCTGGGGCTCTCGGGTACGGAGCTTTGTTTAATAAGCCATTGTCTATATGCATGCATCTGGCCAAATAGTCATATATTGTATGTAAATTACTAAAGCTATTGCTATTCGTAACTTAAGTCAAAGCGAAAATGACATATTTATCATAATACTATCATGAACATGTTAGTATACTTTTCACAAATAATAACTTGGATCATGTGTATTGCAAGTGCCGTTTATTTTAAATGCATGCATGTGTGTTAAATGATGTTATCTATAGCATTGACCTGTGTTGTATAAATAAAAACACATACGTTAACAAACGACAATGATTTTAGTATATTTACATATGTGCAGGACATCCATCATATGGAGAATAAATTGGTCAGAGTGTCTGCTGCACAGGAGGCTACTGCACGGATAACACAAAGTAAGTTGCACCGTGTGAACCAATGTTATTAACTTACTTTTAGAAATTATTGGGTTCATAACATTATTTCTATAAGTTGTATTTACAAGTAAATATAAACAAATGAAAACAGACGCTAAAACACTGATGTGTGCCAACACGTCAGTAACGTCAAATACAACTACACGGAGCAAAACTTTAAATGCTCTTTGTTTGCTAGTATTGTGTATCTAAGTGAAACAAATAGGAAACTGGGCAAACAGGAGTGTAGGTGAAGAGTCTCGTCAGAGAAATCAATCGAGGCAAACAATAATGCATGCTTTACGATCACAGCTGGACACTTCATTAGCTTATTTTGTCAACGGGATGTAATGAGGTATGGGGGGGAGACAATTGATGTACATGGGATTACTGCTGCATTGTCATTAGCGCTCTTAACCATAAACCTTTCCTAATACCTGTGCAGCCTAGATCTGTGTCCAGCTGGCTAGACACATACCACTCCTCACTACCTTCCTCCAACCCATGAATCTATCAACGTGTGAAACCCTCTTGCGAGAACCTAGATCAGACCAACTTTCTATGATTTCAATGTATGTAATATTATTGAAGAAAATATTACATTTGGTATATTATTACGGGTTTCATGTATACATGCACGTACTACATGTTGTAAATGCTATTTAATGCATAACAGTTTTTTCTTAACATGTACACGATTCGTCTAATACATTTTAATGAACGCGTTTATTATTGTTTACATTAAGTCACGAATATCCTACGTTATGGTGCATCCAACGAATAGGTATGTTGATGAATTGATCCACGAGCTTCGGTGAACTCATGTTAAAACAGATCTATGAGTTACTTTAGTATAAATACGGCCTCTAGTTAACAGATGGAAAGTAAGACAATCGTGGCAATATTCGGTTTATGAAATCTTATCAAAAGTACCCCTGACATAATTAAGTTGTTAAATAGATAGTTGCACTGCCTGTTTCGTTTTATTTCATTTGTTTTTACGCGTATTGCAAATCACTGAAATAATGACGACGAAAACAACAATTACGAAATCTGTAGCCATTAAATGCTAGTCTTTAGCCAGATTTAACTGCGACTAAATCTCTATACATTTCATTTCCCTCTAAATGACGAACATTAATTTAGGGTAAGTCATGGATGTTTGTTTGCTCGTGAGTTTGTGTTTCGTTGACAGTTCTAAGTATAATTATGTTGATTTTTCTAAACACATCATGGTCTTTAATACCAAGAAACGCTCGCAAATACGGATAAGATTATTTTTCTTCCATAACAAAACATGTTTTTTTATGTCAGTTACAAGATTAGCATATCGACACCTTCATATAAACTCAAACAACATCGACAGACTATACTTGATCATAATGTTAATGATTAATCTAAAATTGTGTCCGCTTTAAAATGTATTTGTGTAATGATGATTGTTGATGCGAGTTTGTGTCTGGGTTAATTGCTTGATGTTGTAGTGATGATGAGACTGGCACATGTTTAGCATGTGGTAAACGTGCTTATGTAAGTAGATTTGGTTAGGAACCAAACAAAATCATGTGTTTTAAATGACAGGATCTTCGTGAAGAGGTGTTTTGACTCATGGATTGTCTGCCTTCACAAACGAAGGTAAGTATCCGTGCTACACTGATATAGTTATTGGTTGTGTTATAAGCAAGGAATTTATCAAGTAAAGGGTGCATGCAATTAATGTGTTGCGTGTTGTGTAGTGAAGAAAAAACATGTATATCGAAGTAACCAGATGCATTAGGCACAATAATACAGCTTAAATACTACACACGAGAAACTGTGTAGTGTTGAGTATATGTTTAAAATTCACTGCATATTTAGTCGTCTCAAAACGTACTTAATAATAGTATCTCAAATGATCAAGTTTCGATTGTACGAAAGGCGTGGTTTATCATGTCTGTACGTGTGGAGACAACACATAAGTCTTACTGGTCAAATTACAGACACAATTATAAATAAGAGATTAACTGGTCTTCTTAAGACCCTTACTATACCCTCATGCTGGAAGTATCAATTTATAATGCTGGTATGCTGTCACTCGTTGCTTGTCCGACGGTAAACAATAAAAGCAGTAAGTGATATGTTTTGCAGGAAATGTAACTGCGATTTCAGTTTTATGCATTTCTCTTTTTTAATTACAAATGACGGATGAGACATGTGTCTGTTGTAAGCCAGTGACGTGTAATCCTTGTTTATTTAAATGAAGTTCGTTTTGTTTATATTGAAAGCTCTACCATATTATTTAAGCCGGGAACATATGCTCTAATAAAGATGTTCAGCATGACTAAATTTCCATTTAATTTTAACAGTAAATGTTAACATATATATAGATATGTTCGTCAATTGCTAGAAAAGCGGTGTCATTGTTTTCGTGTTTAACTCAGCGTCAAAAATAGTTTCATTCATGAAAGTGTGAAACGAATAATGAACCGTATTACATAAATTTAATAACAACATTAGCCTAGTATATTGAGAAACATTTTATGAAATTGAATACAATGTGAAAATACAACATAAACAAATGCAATAAAATCAGGAATATAAACCAACTAAGTTATCCGCATATTAAAGATCACGTGAGGTTTTGAATATAGTTGCTTGTAATAGTACTGCACTGTCTCGGCTCTGTGTTGTCAATTAGTCTACAATTAGATTCTATGTTTGTATCTTAGTTGATTCTAACTTGAATGATAATATATGTCATGCATCTTATTACCATAAGTCATGGTTTTCTATTTCATGCTAAATATTGAAAATATTACGTATAAAACAAACAATAGGATTGCTTATATATATGCCGTAGTAATTGTAGTTGGTCAAATACAAGAAACACAATAATTGTAATTAAGATAACAAGCAATGTACAATCAGAACTATGAATAGCACTAACTTTAATAAGACCTAAACAGTACAAGAATAAACATACATCCGTCTTAAGGATTGTCTACCCAATACGACATCCGTTTTAGCTCTAAATCTAAAGATAATATGCAATATTGTTCTCCGTGTGCCTATCCGTTGGGCCAAATTTATTTCCGCGCTAAGTATAATTTCTAAATGTTGTCAAACATAAAGATTTACCGTATGGTAAGCATCCCTTTTCTTCAACTTTGGTGGTACGGTCGCATGAAAGCATGTGCGAATATCAGTGCTTAGTGGAAACAGGAAGACGTGGTTCGGCAACATCGGCATGTTATAAAGCATGAGCCAGGCCTATCTGCCTAATTCAGGAGGCTCTCTAAAAGCGTGTATTGGGTTATTGTTATTGGTATTTAATGTAGAGGAAAAAGAAAATCCAATCCTAGTGAGTAAAAACTTGAGCGTACACGTTGTGTATTCTTAGATAACAACTAAACCGGACAACTGAAACAAATGTTCAAGAAGTTTATCTCTATCTCTCTCTCTCTTCCTTTCTCTCTCTATCTCTGTCTGTCTCTGTCTGTCTGTCTGTCTCTCTCTCTCTCTCTCTCTCTCTCTCTCTTGGGTCTCAGGAAGGGAAATAACCATGTATATAGTAGCAATATCTCTTTCTGTTTTTCCAAAGTGGCCTATAATTGGCGTAAATTTGTCGTCTGATCCATAACCAAAACTTGCATCGGTCGTTGTTGTGGTTTTACATAACACACTGCATTAGACGTTATCAATACAGATTAAGCTGATAAGTGCAAACCTTACCACACCCATGTACAGAAAATAGGAAGCAAACTGTGATGTTTACTTTATCATTACAATTAAAGTTGTAAGTTATCAATTCAGAACTGTATAACATACCACAACGCATGAACAAGCCTGTAACATGTTACTTGCCCTTTTTAACCTACATGGCATATAGTACATTTAATTGTTTGCCTGAGAAGTTTGTACTAGGGGGACTTCTTTACAGCAAAACACGTGAATATCTTTTATATCAGTTAAACTTTTTATATTCGCCATGTTTTCAGAAACTTCTATGAAGACCTATGACGTTTTCAATGACAACCGGAACCATAAAAACAGTGGTAGCATTTGTGTAGATGACGTTTGCTGACGTATACACTGCATTGGAGACAGGATTTTTTGTCTTTTATAAATTCCAGCAGAGGACCAAATCCTGGGCGGCAACATATTCATCACAATCAAACATTATTTATTAGTGTATCAAAAGTCCCGATAACAAGTTTTTTCTATGTCAGTGATTCGTGTAATGGCACTATCCCCTGCCTGTTCATGCCAGGTATCCAATACGTCCACTGTCTGTCACCAGCAGGCAACAATGTTGCAGTCATACCCTTTCGTCAAATGGGAGTCAATAATGCAAATTATGTTTGTTATAGCAGTCAGTAAAGATTACTGTATAAGTCGACTTTTTATTATGATCAAGATCATACTTAATATATTAGCAGATTATACATAGTTACACTAGTGGAAACATAACTTGGACGTTTGTGCGGTGTTTGTTATGTTAGCTTAAATCAGGTGCTTTCTATGTCACATAGAGAACATCATGGATTGTGTAGCCGGTGGTAGCATAAACAAACGGCAAATATTAGTTTTAATAATAAACACATAGAACATAGACGGTCTGCCATTTGCATATAGTATATTGTCAAACCCATTTACAAACTGACGTACACGGTCTCGCCATATGAATTTACTTAACCATGCTTCATCAATGACGTTACCCTTTGTAAAATTCGAACGTTGAATTGTATATCAATAATAACTATGTGTTTACAACTACGTAAACTTGTACAAGAGAAGAGAAACTCAGACTACAGTACACATTTTTATGTGTAGTTTTTTATGTTTTTGTCCAGTGAGATATTGTCAGCAGCTATTTTAAACTTGATATATTTATTGCATAAACACTAACAGCATAACATATACTTGTATATTCACAAATGTACGTCTAGCAACCTACATTTGTAAATATACGAGTGTATGCTATTCTATTCGGACACTTTTAAGAGCATGTATTGTTGTATTATTCAAACCTTTCCTACATATTTATACTTAATATTTTTTTGTTTTTGTTTTAGAATGTTTAAATTCTTATACTATCTACACCCTGTTAATAAACTATGCTTTCATCCATAGGTCTACAGAACATATGCTTGAGTGTTAGTTGCTTGTCTTGTATTTTCATTGCAATGCTATATTTGTCTAATAGGTATCTCTATGGGGATGCGATTTCGTGCATGATATAAACCATTTAAATAGAGACGATAGTATGTGGTCTTCTTCGTGAACTGGGCTACTAGAGTAACGGTCTGGAATAACAAGTGATATCAATCATCTAATCAGACACATCTATAATCTTAGATACATGGTTGTGTAATAGGGCAATACTTGATTAGGATTCAGTCATGGCAATAACTGTTGTTCTAATCGAATTTATGATGAAGGTCTTATATTACGGTAAAGTATACTTGAAAAGTGAAACTCAGATTCAATAAACATTTATGTTTGTATTTTCCTTTAATATTTACGTCATTGACATTTTGTCAACCGCAATTTTAAATTTGATTTGATTATTGACAGACACGACCATTTATGAGGATAATGACTTGCTAGACCATGCATATGGTAATATATGAGTATTATGCTATTTAAGCGCTTATACGAGCATGGGTTATTGTATTAATCTTAGATTTCGTAAATATTTATACTTAATACTATTTTGTTTCAGTATATGGCAGGCTTATATTACCTACACATGTGTGTATATATTAGCCTACAACACATGTATATGAATGTTATTTGCATTTACTGTGTTTTCATTTGAACTTTTATATTTGTCTACAATATATGTATATGCAGATTTACTATTTACCATTTAAATTTATATTGTTGACATTTTGTCAACCACTATGTTAAACTTGACTGTTTTATTGACACACGACCATTGATGAACATTATGAGTTGCTAGACCATGTATTTTTGAATATACGAATGTATTCTATGTTATCTGAACGCTTTTAAGGGCATGTGTTTTTGTATTAACCGTATAATTCCTAAAAAAATATTATCTTGTTTCAGAATATTTACAGGTGCATATTGTCTTCATATTATCAATAACCCGTGTATTAATATATTAGCCAATAGATGTGTATTAATGTTGTTTTCATTTATGTAATTTCTATTTAACGTTATATTTGTCTTCAATATACATATATTGTCAACATTTTAGTTTCTTCGTTGTAAATGAAACATAATTCTGATTCTCCTATCATGTCTGATTAGAAATTCGATTTTTTTTTTCTGAATTGACTTAATACTAATGCAATAATACGAAATTAAATGTCCCATACTTAAAACATTTTTGTTAAATACGACTCCAAATTATTGGCGTCATAATATCAGGATGAGTAACTTACTCACTAACTCATTTTTTAGAGAGTTCGTTAACATTAAGGTAATGTTTATGTTAACAGCTATCAACAGTATGACTGTTGATTTAGTCGTATTGCATCATATCGTTTAAACTTACATTACTATTAACAATTTATTTTTCGAACGGGTAAATTGAATCTGGTAATAAAACAAAGCAACGTGATTGCATATCTTGCCCGCAGTTGTAACTTGTCAGTTAATCGCATCAACATAATTACTTTTTAAGGGTCTAAACACTATTTGAGGATAATGAATACAATTTAAATACCAGTAGTTATTATCCCCTGTTTTATTTGGTTGCATTTTGTTCGTGTCGATGTTGAGACAACATGAATTCACCAGACGTTTGCGACGAGTGTGATCGGAATTCAATCGAGTCAAAATCGATAATCCAACAGCCGTGGAATTAGCAATGTACTTCTATATTCAGTATATGTTTTGCTTTTTTAAGACAAATGTCATTGAATAAAACAATAATAACAAAAGTATTAAACCTATAGCTTATAGATTTGCCCGAAAATATTATTAAAGTTAATATAAAGTAGTTATTCGAACAAGTGAATACACAAAAAAGGTGCAGACACCCACACATACAGACACATATACATACAGACACCCACACACGCAGACACATATACATACAGACACCCACACACGCAGACACATACACATACAGACACCCACACATGTAGACACATATACATACAGACACATACACATACAGACACCCACACACGCAGACACATACACATACAGACACCCACACATGTAGACACCTATACATACAGACACCCACACATACAGACACATATACATACAGACACCCACACACGCAGACACATACACATACAGACACCCACACATGTAGACACATATACACACAGACACATACACATACAGACACCCACACACGCAGACACATACACATACAGACACATACACATACAGACACCCACACACGCAGACACATACACATACAGACACCCACACATGTAGACACATATAAATAAAGACACCCTCTCATGAAAACACATACACATACAAACACCCACATACATGCAGACACATACAAATACAGGCACCCACACATGCAGACATATACACATACAGATACCCACAAATACAGACACGCATACACACGCACACACAGACACACACAATATGTACACCTATAAACACGTGTCTTCTTTTAAATAAATAAGGGATCGGTACAAGAATGTAATACCTACTTGGGAAAAGGGTCATTTGTAGGAAGTATCTGCCTTTACGTGTCAAAAACTTCATGGTTAGTCGAAACACACCTGGTTGACGGTGCTTTGTTTTGTTATATATTGGTTAACACATTAAATAATTCGAGGATACATTACAGTAAATATACATCGTATTTTCATCAAGAATCATCCAACGCTTCGAATTGGGTATGTACTAGAGACAATGAAGGAAGGATTATTGTGGGATGTTAAACTTTTGTGAAAAGTAGGTCATCTTTATAAGTTTTCCGTGTCCGCATGATGCCATACATTTTTTTTTTACTTTTAATAACTTTATCCATAGTAATTACATGATTGTTATCCATGTATTGTCCTAATAGGCAACCTTACAAGAAGTTATCTATCGCCTCTACGATTAAATCACGTCATCATCAAAATGATCTTATAAAATCACAA
This sequence comes from Sinonovacula constricta, assembly GCA_007844125.1. NCBI lineage: Eukaryota > Metazoa > Mollusca > Bivalvia > Cardiida > Solecurtidae > Sinonovacula > Sinonovacula constricta. The sequence continues at coordinate 3,672,951 of CM017564.1, forward strand.
GTTCAATAATTGTGAGACGATATCAAGAGCGACAATCGTTCAGCTATCACAAATGATGAATACAAGTGTATCGTAAATTAAAGTACAATGTTCATGAAACTTGATGTACATGTCATTGATACTTCTCTTTCGTAGTATTTTAACAACCGTGTTACATAATAAATGCAGGGTTTATTGGAACGAGATTCAATGTCATAAAACAGAACTATCAGGAATGTTTACGTAAACGAAACTCATTTAACGCGTAATTATTCGTCTTCTTAACATTGTTGTAAATTGTACAGTTAATAATTAAGACTATGAAAACACAGACGTTCGATTTTTTATCGAAGACGATACACATGCCCACTAATCATTTCAATCGACTAATAATAAAAGATCTATAAAGCAATAACTTAAATATGTAATTTATGTTCAAGACATAAATTCTAGGTACTGTTGAATCCTATAAAGACAAAAGTTCAATAATTGTGTGACGATATCAAGAGCGACAATCGTTCAGCTATCACAAATGATGAATACAAGTGTATCGTAAATTAAAGGATAATGTTCATGAAACTTAATGTACATGTCATTGATACTTCTCTTTCGTAGTATTGTAACAACCGTGTTATATAATAAATGCAGGGTTTATTGGAACGAGATTCAATGTCATAAAACAGAACTTTCTTTGTTATAACATTATATATAACAATAATGATAATAAATGTAATAATTAATATAATAAAAATAGTATAACAGAAGGAGGAAAAAGGTAAACATAATGATCAGATCGATAGTGATGTATACAAAACAAGATCTGACTGGCTGAAAGGAACGCTATTATCAACGCGGAAACACACGATCTAACCAGGATTTGCGCGATTATGATCAGGAGTTTCCGTCAAATAAGACGAGAGTGTTGATAACCTCATTCGCAACTGCCAGTAAGCTGATACTGTGTTTATTAAATGGCACGTCATTTATAAGTTGAAATAAAATTACGTTTTTAGAATTATTTTACGAACATATTAAGCCAGTCACTGTAAAACAAACCCAAGTCCGAGTACCTTTGTTAATGTGCTAACTACACGTTTGAAAGACACGCGGAGAGATATGTGTAAGACTATATGGAGAACCGCGTTGCTTTGAATGTGACAATTTTGTCTCTGGCAACCACTTCTCAGATTCTCCTTCTTTTCGAAAAGGGTATGTGGACCGGTGCTTCACTGAATAAAAAAAAACGATTTAACAAGTAACAGCTCTGCAGCATATGTCTCGAGGTTTGGCATTCATAGTAAATTCAATAATTTGGAACATTAAGTTTGGGAAAGGATTGAATCTGTGTTCACCTTCTTGAATGATATCGTGTTTGCATGTAAATGAAAGAAATACTTTGCATTTCTAGAATAACTTAGTTATTTCGGTGTGTGTGGTAATTATTTTTACCACAATGCAATGATGTAACGTATTGTACGTTCTTTTGTTCCCTTTTCTTAGAAGTAAGACATATATATCGCGCTGTCTATCTCGTCATTTCTCTTCAACTTAGATATTACTTTCTGTTTTTCGGAACGCAAATTACCACATTTTGAATTAACAGTTTCCATTGTTTAGCAGATACATAATAACCATATGCAAGTCAACACACTGGGATTGGTAAGACTGTATTAAGAATCCAGCAATGATGCTAAAAATATAGTGACTCGGTAATGTTCAGTTGCGTTCGTAGATATCCGTAAAAGTGAAATAGTTCTCGTGTAAACACGAACACGCTTTAGAATACTGATACGGATTGCATAGAAAGTTACAAAAGGCATAGACAGATACCGACTGTTGTATCACTGTAGAAATACAGAGGAAAATTGCGAATAACACGTAAAAGGAACATAATATACATGTATGTAACCAGGGTGTGTTTGTGTGTCATTGTGTCGTATTTTCTCCCCATTTCCCATGCTGTCCGTGTACATCGTTCTACCCTATGGCGACCTGTATATAAGTACCGTTAAAGCGTAATGATCTGCGAGTTAGATGGTTTTAAACAGGTTTAGCTGGTGTGTGGGTCGTTTTTACTAACAACGTAAATGTGTTAACCCTTTAAAAAAAACCTACATCAACCAAGAATTACTGTGTTTGTTTCCTCCCATTGTTCGAGAGGCCTCGTGTTTACTTCAGTATTGTAAACTAACTGATGCCATGTTTTTGTTTTTATTAAATTCTGCTCACATTTTCATGAAAACGCAAAACCTGTTTGTAGGATAAATGTTCGTCATATAACGTTTACCATGTAAGCATATTGACCATATATTGGAATACACGGATTGGTGTTGTGTTTTCCTGTACATTAATGACGAGAATTCATTAGGATAAGGTCATCCGCCTATATATAGCAATTCCACCGTTTTCAATGTTGATACAACGAACACCAAAATGTCGAAATTATATGTTAAACGTCCAGTCTGTGCATGCAGATGCTTTTATTTTTTGCTAAAAATTGTTACACTTTAAATCTAGGTAATAACTAGTCACAATCTGTGTAATTAAAATAACTATTTCATCAGTACAAAAATGCTGCGTCATATCCACTCTAACCCAATCCAGTTAGAAAAAGTACTGATTCGTGCGCTTGTTCTTCCTTCAGTCATAATTGTAATAAACATCTAATTTAAACAAAGATATGGTTTATAAACACAGGAACACAACTATGTAAGAACATTTTCCAAACACTGTGCGATAATAATGAACATTAACAGCCTTGGTCTACGGCTACTTTATGCCTTACCTATGTACAATCATTTCAGTCGAATAAGACGCTCGATGAAAACAAAATGTTCCACTAGATACGTGGTTATGATTAATGGAGTAAATACACATTTAGTTGTATTCAACTTTCTTCTCTCAAAATCCTTGGAGATAACTATATTGACATTACAATGAGAGACAGACAAGAGGGGAAGTAAACAGTGTACATAAACATTTTCAATTTATGTTCAAATATAAATATACAGTGAATGCAGCAATAATAATAACGCCTCTCCATGTATATATTGCGGCTTAGTCTTTAATATGTGTTGGGCTCTGCATTAATAATTTACGGAACTCATATCATTCCTTGTACTAAAGCAGAAGATAGATAAATATGTCATCGTTACTTGCATTAGCTTATATGGTCGTTTCCCTTGTTTTGCCTTTTCGAAAATCAAAAGGCATTTCAGTTCTAACACCGGCACGTGGAATTTCAAAGTGAATTTAAAAATAAGTATAATTCTATCTGGTTAACACAGTTATATGCTTGCAGTTAATTGTATCGAAAACCGAATCAGTACATTTCTTATAATGTCTTCTAATAGTTAAATGATTACAACCGTATTTTCCTTTTCAGATGAATTCGAAATTTCGAACGATAACATATCTAATTTAGTTACATCCATAGGTCAGTTTTGACTTATCACCTAGTTCATTATCGAGTTGCAATGGCGACGCAAATGTAATTTATAGTCAACACGCACAGCTGATTTATTGATTTATTGTATACAGATAATATCTAATTAACATAAGAATTCAGAGAAGCTCATTTTAACCTCGTACACGTCGCCTTGCCACGGAGAAGAGGACGCGTGTTAGAATGTTAATTATACAACTTATTGTCGCCGTATACTCGTGTAAACAATTGTATTCCTACATGTAAGGCTTTAAGTGCGTAGGTAATTGTCAAGACAATACATTTTATGACATATCAACGAACCACATTGTTACGACCGGTGTCGCTATATAAATTTATTTATAAAAAAAAGACACGTTTACTAAAGGACGAAATGGTGTAACAGAAATAACAAGCCAGCAACAAACTAGTACAATTATGTTTTATTTTAATAAACAATTAAATCTATGGCGTAATAAAACAATAACTAATGAATCAGACAAAATTTCAGAAAGCAAATAAAATGTTAGGTTACAGTTTGTCCCTTTAGGAAGTGTCCCTTTTACAGTCCAATTAATAATCCATCTTCGAATATTCTCGAAGTGTTTTCGGTAGACTGACCTCGTAGATACGCACAGTTGAACTAATCCAAAAGTAGAACATACACGAATGTAAATGATATAATTTCAAATCCAACATTTTAATATTTATGTCACTGTAAAATATAGTAAGACCACGTAAGCTCCAACACAGAAAGTTTTAATATAGAAGCTACAAGTATTTCCAAACTATCTGTCCAAACTTTATGTCGAAACTTCTATCCAAACTTCCTTCAAAACGGCTTACACGCCCTTATATAGACCGAAATAATTTCTAGAACACAGAAGTCTTTAGAGCATTCACGAAACCCAGAACATCCTCGAAACCCAGTTAAAAATAAATAAATTAATTTTCTACCATGATCCTCTTCTTTCTAGCAGTTTCGCGGTTGCTACGTCACTAATACTAAAGCGGTAAACAACCCTTAACTTGAGTAGCGTACCCTTAAACGCTGGTGTACTACTGTACATAACAACATGGGTTAAAAGAAAGACAAACATTAGGATTGTTTAATATATTTTGGCTAAGGCGAAACTTTCGACATTGGTTTATGTTAAAGCCATGTTCAATGTATGCACATTAAAGGACATGGAAACGGAATCCGTCAAGACTCGGCCCCCGGTATACACAGTTATTGACCATAGTACAGTATTCAAAGGTCTGAAATATGAACGTTCGTTGTTTGAGAAATACAATATCGGTTCAGAATAGAGTACAACAAATACATATAATCGGTTCAAGGAATTTTACTTAGAAGATTTTTGGTTTATGGCAATTCATTACACTTGTTTGTTCAGTGCAAAATTAAATATATTAAAGGTTCAGGAAACATCATTATCATCATCATCATCATCATCATCATCATCATCATCATCATCATCATCATCATCATCATCATCAAGGAGTATCATATTATCAGTATCGTCATACGTATTACAACGTTTATGATCATTATCAGCAGCAGCCTACGAAATATCAGCAAAGAAAATCATATTTTAGAACGAATAGAACGTCTGTGTTGTCATTGTCTAAATTATTTACTGTAAACTTTACATCAACGTTAAATGCAGTCAATTCGGTGCCAGAATAATCGTTTGTTTATGGGTATCCTTTAACACACTGGCTAACTAATTGCAATAATCACCGACATATGTTCATAAAGATATATATTCATCATATATAGTTATTTTTTTCAGCAAACAACGAATGGCTGTTCATGGCTCAATATTGGTCAATTAAATAAATTGATATCTGACATCGTCAATTGATTTAAAAGTATGCAGCTTTTCAATGAATACATACTATTTTCATACTGTACTCGTGACAAATTAAGATTATCTGTCACTCTGACGTTTACTTATATTGCTATTTGTTTTGCTATGTTTGTGGGCTTAACTTGACAAAATAGATTGATACTCTCTACACTTTATTAACAAAATTAACTAAACATATACATTCTAACATGTACTACACATTTTAACAAATAGTAGAATTTGGACATATATTATTGTGATGAATGTACTCGGTTGTGTAAGAACAACTTAGACTGCGTATTCCAGGTTCGACCGTTTAGTTTACTCTACGTCACAAAACAATAATACGGAAGTGACGTCACGGACATCGCCAATACCTAGTAAGCGTTAACGCGCCATATAACGTCTGCTGTAACGTTATGGAATTTATTCCACGACATACTCCGGGCGCCAAAATGATTAAATACGCCATGAACATAAATAGTGATCACTCTGAAACAGGCACATTAATCAATTTACGTCAAATACAATTATCATTGCATGAACAATATTTACAGTCTTTGTTAAATTATCAGCTTTTAAATTCTAATACTTGAAACGTCTGTAAATAGTTGCGCGGAAAGTATAATTTTTAAGAAATTAAATGTCACTGATGTAAATTTTATAAAACACAGATCAGTCACTGATTGTTCAAACGATCTAAATCTTGATCAATAGATGTTTCCAGGGGGTACAGCTTCGTGATAGGTCTGTTTGTCAGTCCATCTTTGGTCCGTAGCTTAGCTGACCGTACAAGACCGTCTCTCCCGTGAACGACCTCCTCCACAATGGCGAGTCTCCATAACGCACGTGGCTTGTCTTCATGGATCTGGACTACGTCATCAGCTTTAATAGTTTGCAAATTGCACGTGCGACCGTGTGTCGTTTGGTAACGTTCCCTAAGAGCAGTGAGGTATTCTCGTTTTCATCTTTCTTGAAAGTCGCCGATCACTTTCCGCAGGTTGTCAGCTCTCTTAAGTAGGACGGATTGGCTGGTTGCCATGGGAATGGGTTTAATGTCTGGGTATTGATATGGCAGTCGTGTAATAGTTCTCCCGTGCAGAAGATGGGCTGGAGTTAGTGGCTCTGGGTCGTCCGAGTTTGATGACACATAGGTTAATGGCCGGTCATTTATGGTGTCCTCTATTTCCGTAATCACCGTCTGAAGTTCGTTGATAGAGTTGCAGGTGCGTCCTAATACTTTCTTCAGCGTGGTTTTAGTAAGCCCAATTAGTCTTTCCCACCAACCACCGAACCAAGGTGCGCGGTTTGGGATAAATGTCCACTCGGTTCCCTTTTTCCCAAGGTGGTTGTGCAGAAATTCTGAACTTGCTAGTTTTCGTATTTGGTTCGCCGCCGCGTGAAAAGTAGTTCCGTTGTCCGATACCATGAGTCTAGGTAGGGAACGTCGGCTGCAAAATCTTCTAAATGCCTGAAGGAACGTTGCTTCTGTTAAGTCCTGAATTACCTCTAAGTGAATCGCACGTGTGGTTGCGCACGTGACTAAACATATGTAGACCTTGGTGGTTCCTCCATTGTCGGGTTTCACGTGCAGCGCTCCACTAAAATCCACTCCTGTGACTGTGAAGGGTGACGATTCCTCAAGTCTGTACTTGACCAATGGTGGGGTTTCTGGTAAAGGGTACGGCCTGCCGATAACCTTTTTACAAATCACACATTTCTTCAGGATAGACTTAACACACTGTCGGATACGTGGTATCCAATACTTCTGGCGTATGTGGGTAATAGTCGCGTTTTCGCCGGAATGCAGCACTGATTCATGCGCGTCACGGACTATCAAAGACGTAATCGGGTGTCTGTTTGGTAACAAAATTGGAAATTTCGTGCATTCATCAATCGCTGCATTATGTATTCTTCCTTTACAGCGGAGTAGTTTGTCATTGTCCAAGTAGAGAACTAACTGTTTAACAATGGAAATCTGATGACGTGATTTCTTAGGATCAACCAATTCTTGTATTTCTGCATAGAATGATGTAGATTGGCTGCATCGTACCACATGTATGTCTGCTTGTCGCAGCTCTGTTACTGTAAGTGTTCCGGATTTGCGAAGTTCAACAGTAGATCTGATATTGTGCAAAAATCTACACACATACGCTATTACACGTAGCAGACGTTTGTAGCTGCTGAATCTGTGGAAATCTATCAGTTCTGTATCTTGACTCGGCACTGTTGTAGATTGTGTGGTTGCTGTATTCACTTCTGTTGTCGTGGTCAACGTTGTTAGAGTCTGTGGCTCCCAGGTCGGCCATTTTGATTTATCGAGTATCCACCGCGGACCATGCTGCCATAATTTACTCTCTTGAAATGTGCTGGCACTAAGACCGCGTGTTTGAAGGTCTGCTGGGTTGTCACTGGTCGGACAGTAACGCCAAGTGTCATTTCCGGTTATTTCTCGGATTTCTTGTATTCTATTTTGAACGAATCTGTTTAGCGGTTTCTTTGCTCTGATCCAATGAAGGACAATCTGGCTATCTGACCAGTAGTGAGTCTCCTGACATGGTAACGTGGTATGTATGTGTTTAGCTAAACGAACTCCGATAACTGCCGCCATTAACTCTAAACGAGGTAGGGTAATCTGTTTTAAAGGTGCCACGCGATTTTTAGCCATGATCAAGGTGCAGATATTGTGTTTACACAAGTACGCTACAGCTCCATAAGCGCTTTGGCTTGCATCCACAAAAATGTGTAGAATATGATTGTCGTCCGAACCTGATGTCATGGCAGCTTCCGGTGATGAACGGAAGTAGTGGCGTTGAAACTTGGTTTCTATGGCTACGTAAAGGTCCTTCACTAGTTCAGTTCAACTTGTTTGAATGTTATCTGGTAACGGTGAATCCCAGTCAAACTTTTCCCGCCAAATTTCTTGCAATAGTAATTTCGCACGAATCGTAACGGGACTAAGAATTCCAAGAGGATCGTATATGCGTGAAGTTTGCTGTAGTATTTCTCTTTTTGTGCAAATATCTCTGTCTGGAATGTGTTTGCCTGTAAACATTAGCTTGTCGGTTGTAGTATTCCAGCGCATGCCGAGTACCTTGGTTATCTGGTCGCTGTCTAAAACGCCCGTCGCTAACGATGTCTGTCTAAGCGTTGCACTGTTAGAAGTCCATGATCGTAAGTTGAATCCACCAGACGACATGATGTCACGTGATTTCTGAAAATAGTCTATGGCCGTTTTTTCTTGTGGTAATGACGTGAGAATATTGTCCACATACAGATCTTGTCTTAGCAAGTCACTCACCCAGCATGTGTTGCTTTCAAGATGTTTATGTATGGTCGCATTTAATATAAATGGCGAACACGTTGCGCCAAATAATACCGATCTGAAACGGTAGGTTTGTAGTGCACTGGTAGGATCGATGGGGTCTGTCAACCATAGAAATCTTGTATAATCTCGGTCTTTTTCATGCAAACCAACGTGTAGAAACGCCTTTTCTATGTCGCTGGAAACACCGTATTCATGCAGTCGAAATCTCAATAAAATGCCGCTCAAGTCGTTTAACTCGGGTGGTGTAGATTCCAAGCAGTCATTTAGACTTGGCTGGTCTCTTGCTTGTTTACAGCTACAATCATATACTACTCGGATGGGTGTGGTTGTTGAGTCCTTTCTCACTGCATGGTGTGGTATGTAGTGTACATCAATTTTGTTTAACTCAGTTTCTGGAACTCGTTCTATGAATCCTTTTATTTCCTGTTCTTCGATGATTTTTCCGTAATGCATTAGCATTTCCGGTTCCTTGTTCAGGCGAGCAATAGTGCTCTCTGCTCTCCGTTTCGCGATGTGGTAATTGGACGGTAATGGTTCGTGATCAGATTTTCAAGGTAGTTTCGCTACATACTGGTTGTTTTCGAATGTTACACATGTCTGTTTGTATGTCTCTAGTATGTCACATCCGGTCTGTTTAGGGATTTGTTCACACACTCCAATACTTTCAAGATTCCAGAATTTCTCAAGATCACAAATCGGGGGAGGTGCTGTTATCACGTTCATGCTATATGTATTATTCTTATGCATGGGCTTCGCCGGAAGTGGTCCGGACAGAAGAAATCCGAGCTTTGATGCCACAGCTGTCGGACCATCGCCGCAAATCACTGTATCCATTATGAAGTTCCAAAAGTGATCGGCGCCTACCAGAACTTCAATCTCGAACAGGTCTTCTAATGTCACATGATGAGCCAACGTCAACCCTCTCAAGTATGGTAGCTGACTGACTTGCCTCTGTGTGCTGTTATTAAGTGGTGCTGCTATTGCCGGTACTATTAGAACGCTTAATGTAATCAACTCACCCTCTAGGGTTTTAAGATGTATTGTCGCCTTGTCAAACCGACGTACGGACTGGGTAGAATTTCTAAATGATGCTAGGTGTATTACCTCACTTCCGGTGCGCGCAATCTGGAGTCTGTGTGCCAACTTCTCTGTTATAAATGATCTCTGTGCACCCTCATCAAACAGGACATTCGCTTCTACTTGTAACTTGTCGGTGCAGATCGGTGCGACACCTGTCTTCAGTAAAACAGCTTGAGTCGGTTCACATGACGTAGTATGTAACTTGAATGTGTATGGCTGTGAGGACGTGGGTTGCCTTGCTGGAAATGGTGGTGTTAGAGGACACGTATTTACAATGTTTGCGTGCGACGTGCGTGTTGCAGAGTGTTGATGACCTGGCGCTACAGTCTGATTGTTAGAACATATACTGGTGTGATGTTTTCGTTTGCATGTTCGACAACGGAAATGTGACGGACAGTCTGATACTTTATGTGAGTGTAAACAGTTGAAACACAAACGTTTTTGTTTGATAGCATGTATTCTTGTATTGTGATCTTTCACTTGAAAGCAGTCGGCAGGCAGGTGGTTTCCTTCACAAAACGCACATTTGTTTTATGTTGAGCAGGTACCTGTTTATGCTGCAAGTTCTGTGTATCGCTATGTCGTCTGGTGCTTGTGTCTGTATGAAATGAGGCCGTCGGGATGTACGCGCTTTGATGGTTCGTATCGTCTAGTCCCGCCTAAATAATGTTTAATTCCCGTTTAAAGGCTTTCCGTAAATCCCGTAATGTCCACCTTTCCGTCTCGTTTATTCTGGCAAGGTTTCTGCGTAACTCAGAGGGAAGCTTACCTAGAATTACTGGCACAAGTAGACCACCGAAATTCTCCTGATTTTCACCTAATGTTTCTAGGCCCCGTATATTTGTTTCTAGTTGATCATAGTAATTTCGGAGGCTGTCAATTTGTGAACTCGGGGGCGGCAAATGTAACAAGGCTTGCATGTGGGCATTTATAATTTTACTAGTCCTGCCAAACCTATCCGTTAACATCTCTAATGCCTCAGTGTAGTTAGCGTTTGTTAAACTAAATCCCGCTTCGGCTCTGGCTGCATCACCTTCTAACTGGGATTTAAGGTAGGTAAACTTTTGCGCATCCGTTAAGTGTGGGTTCGAATGAACAGCTGCATTAAATGCGTCCCAAAAGCTATGCCAATCAAGAATATCTCCTGTAAAGGTGGGTAAGGTCAGTGTTGGCAGCTTATGAGTATTTAAGTACGTACTTTTACTTACAGTTTGATGCTGCAAACCCGTGTTGTCTGTTACCGTTTGTATGTTGAAATCTCTCACGTATGACGGCCCGTCGGTGGTGTCTATGCGAGTTACCGCTGGTGTTACCTCGGTCTCTTCGGTCTGGCTGTTGCTGGTGTTCTGTTGCGCACGGCCATCTTGAACGCTTTTTAATCTCATATACTCTCGGATCTCTCCAACTCGTATATGTAGCTGGGTTGTATAATCTTCGGTTGCTAGTATCTCGTCCGTAATATCGGCGGTTTCTATCGCCTCTTGTACTTTATCGTTTTGCGAAGTTAAAATCTCAACTTTCTCTTCAATACCTCTCAGCAATATGCGGCACTTCAGTGAAGTTGAGTCTTCTTTAGCCGCCTCAAATTCATCAAATCTGATGGAAATTGCCCGTCTGTGCGCTTCTCGTATTGAAAGGATTTTCTCTAGCTTCATATTTCTTGATTAGTTCCGTCATGGCACCATAAAATGTGATGCATGTACTCGGTTGTGTAAGAACAACTTAGACTGCGTATTCCAGGTTCGACCGTTTAGTTTACTCTACGTCACAAAACAATAATACGGAAGTGACGTCACGGACGTCGCCAATACCTAGTAAGCGTTAACGCGCCATATAACGTCTGCTGTAACGTTATGGAATTTATTCCACGACAATTATCTTTGGTCAATCGACATCCCATTCAACACGTGCTATATAATTACAACTATTAGCGATACATGAATATGCAAGCAAACACTAATCCAGGGGTATTTATCTTTAGAAAAAAAAGATTACAGTTAAGTTAATCAAGTCCATAATTTAATATAATGAAAATAAATACAAGGACATGGTCTTATGAATAAGTGTCCACATTTTGACATGTTATACATCCTTATCATAATTTGCTCGTAGCTTGTTTGTTGTAGCATTTAGAATTGTGTGTGTTTTATTATAACAAGTATTTAACTGCGTTTACTCATAACACAGTTTATATTATTTTCACTCATAATACTGCAAGCATAATCTTCTCAAGTGGTTGAGTGTGTCGGGATCAACTTTGCCACTTGACACATACAGTGTACGTTGCTGTGTTGTAATGAGGCGCTAGGGGTCCATTTACCCCTGTCTGGCTCGACTGTAGGACTGCTAGTCTTTGCCCGCCAGAAGACACCACGTGGATATCATGATAGTCAAAGCAGCATACATAGAGACAACCACTATCACCGGTTGTCACGCCCAATGGATAATTCAAGTTTTGGTCTTGGTACACCCACAGAATAACTCCGGCGTTGTTCAAACACGTAAGGGTTTTTGTCATATAATCAGTCAAATATATAACTGCATTGTCACGACTGAGGGTCGAACACCATAGATGCCGAAACAGAGCGTTCCCTGACTTATCATGCTGGATAGCATGGAGGACATGTCCGGTCATTTCAAGTATCTGCACCTTCGGTGGACTGCAGAAAGTTACTATCAGCCTGTCAACGGTACAGCGTACACCGTTACAATGACCGAATACATATATACTCCGGATGGTCTCCAGGTTAATATCTGCCGTGAATATTTGAATTCTACTTCAAATCTGGCAATGTGACTGCCAGGCGGGACTCGGGCAAGCTACTGATATCCAAAGGATATTCTGAGGATCTCTTCTCGGAATAGTTGAAATCTTCTTTAGCTTAAGTGTGACATTCTTTATTCGTTGACAGGTGTTGCTTTATAGTTTGTTTGTACTCGTCTACCAAAGTCTTGCATCTGTGTGTAGTTTTTTTTTTTAATCGAAATAATACCATATTCTCTTTCTAAACACTATGTATACATTCTTTTTCAATGACGTCACTACTTTCGTCATAACTTATAGAAACTATCAGCGCATGGACATTTTGTTTCAAATAGATCATTTTTTTTTCTTTTCATTGCTTGCATTTGAGAAACTCGTCAGGAAGTGCGAGGGTAGAGCTCTGTAAAACCGTTTTAAGCACCCCAGTCGGTCCATGTTGCCGACTGACCGTTCCAAGGCGGTAACTGTCGGGTTTGCTCTTTTCGTTAAATGACTCATCACAAAGGCGGTCTTACTTTTCGCTTAGCGTGCATGTGAAATACCTTTGTTTTGTGCCTTTTCGGAGTTTGGTATATGTTGCAATGCTCGTAGGACTGTGTCATATATTCTTATTCTGGACGACCAGAAACTCTTCGGAATTGTCGATACCGCTTGAGAGTTCAGAAATTAAGGCAACATTCTTACAGGATCTGTGGGCCAACGAACACAATGAGCATACAAATTTGTCGTCATCAACACAATATACTTCAATCGGTCTATCGGAGTGCACGGCGCATTTATCCAATTCAACTGGCTTTTTCTCAGCAATGGTTTCACCTTCTAGCAGTATGTGACCTCTCAAAGCTCTGATTGCCTTGTGTTGTTCAATACAACTTGTACATAGGAAGTCACTGCAGGTCAAGCAGTAACCTGCAGCACAGAAAACTTTGCCTGACTCAGCATATATCTATATATATATCTATCTATCTATCTATCTATCTATCTATCTATCTATCTATCTATCTATCTATCTATCTATCTATCTATCTATCTATCTATCTATCTATCTATCTATCTATCTATATATCTATCTATCTATCTATCTATCTATCTATCTATCTATCTATCTATCTATCTATCTATATATATATATATATTATATATATATATATATATCTATATATATATATATATAATATATATATATATATATATATATATATATATATCTTTCTATCTATCTATCTATCTATCTATCTATTTATCTATCTATCTATCTATCTATCTATCTATCTATCTATCTATCTATCTATCTATCTATATATCTATATATATATCTGTCTATCTATCTATCTATCTATCTATCTATCTATCTATCTATCTATCTATCTATCTATCTATCTATTTATCTATCTATCTATCTATCTATCTATCTATATATCTATCTGTCTACCTATCTATCTATATATCTATATATCTATATATCTATCTATCTATTTATTTACCTATCTATCTATCTATCTATATATCTGTCTGTCTGTCTGTCTGTCTGTCTGTCTGTCTGTCTGTCTGTCTGTCTGTCTGTCTGTCTGTATGTATGTATGTATGTATGTATGTATGTATGTCTGTATAGGTACGTATCTATCTATGAATCTTTTTATTGTAAGCAGGGACAATTCCGACATGACAAGCACGCATTGACTATTGATTTTAACCATCTACCGTCAACCCAAATGGAAAAGTAAATTATTAATATTGAAAATTATAAAAAAAACAGCATGCATATTCAAAAAGCATAAATGCCATATACAAAGTTAAAATATAAAAGTTCCTACGTTGAAGTCACAATACACAATCTACTGAACGTTTAGAATGGATATACGTTAATGTTACTCTAGATAGTGTTTTGCAAAATAAAATTGGGTCATACAATTTATGGATGAGGGGCACGTTTTTGCGAAGTGAATATTGTAATAGGCAATACATTGTTCTGTCAGACCCTTTTCAGATAAACTACGTTTTATACTTTCTGTAACTTGCAAGAGTAAAGATCAGATTACAATTAAGACAATGATAGCATCCATTAATTCTAATTACCAGCTGTTTGGTTGCTTGTTTAGTAAGGGCAGCCAAGTTAACAATACAGCTTGCACTTACAGATGTAGCAGAAAATATGGCAAACAGCAAATGGATCGCCAGTTGAAGTCCCAGGAGGGCCATCTTCTTGCTCTGTGTTGTTAGAAGTCTTGGTGAAATGGCAATCATATTGAGTAATAGCGTTTAGACGCTAATGACCGAAATAAAACTGCCGCAATTTTGTTTTTTACATATAGCCAAAACCCAAAGTAAAATGTGATACCCTATCATGTGGCACATTTAATTTAAATAGTATGTTTGTTTCGAGTTTTCTTTCTTGATAGCTCAGGGAAAGTGGTTCATATATACATTTAATATAAAACCATCCTTTTAAGGCTTGAGGCTTAAAAGGACAACATTTAAAAAATATGCTTTTGATTAATTGTATGAGGGAAAATAAATTGATTTATTACTGTAACTATCCAAGATTTTATCATTTATTGAACACACAGCATATGCATATAAACACGCAATTATTTATGTTTTCCTTCAACTCTCTATTATCATACATGTATGTATGGTCTTCTAATAATATATTTACATATATACATTTAAATATTGTTAAATAACATGTTTTGTGACAGTCAATCTTTATATTTAGTTGCAAAGCAAATAAGGTTCACATCATCTTCGGCCCTTTCAGTACACATTCAAAAAAGAACCTT
The DNA here is from genome assembly GCA_007844125.1 of Sinonovacula constricta. Lineage (NCBI taxonomy): Eukaryota > Metazoa > Mollusca > Bivalvia > Cardiida > Solecurtidae > Sinonovacula > Sinonovacula constricta. The sequence continues at coordinate 3,688,159 of CM017564.1, forward strand.
GTATGTTATAGCAATAGCTTAGTAATAGCAAAACGAGATTCCCGGTACATGCTTCGGTATTTTTTACATGTTAAGTAGCTCTTGCAGTTTGAAGAAAGTAAGGCTGTCTCATAGAAAAAAAAAAATAATCAAATAATAAAAATGTTTTTTTTTAACAATCCATTGAATATCCACATTTGACATTATAGTTGAATGCACGTTTTCTTTTTTTCTAAAACAAGACCTACCGCTTTCGAATCGGTACTGTCAAAGCAGGTTTCTAAATATAGCGTTCGTATTTGAATTAAGATCCGTTTCACACCTATTCTCTTTTAGTTCGTATCACACAGACTGTATTTATGTTGTCAGTTTTTAATCCAAAGCTATAAATTCTAGACATGCGTTTTAAATATATTTCGCAGTATATCACATAGTGTGTGACTGTTGTAAATAATTTTATCGGCGAAGAAATAAAATCCTACCTCAACACGACCTCTCTCTTTCTCTCCCTCTCTCTCCCCTCTCTCTCTCTCTCTCTCTCTCTCTCTCTCTTTCTCTCTCGCATTATTTCTATTAAACATTTGATGTATGGTGTCATTAAGCAACATGTTAAGATCTTTGGGAGTTGGCAGGCATCTTTGCTGGATGATTTGACAGTTGAAACTTTCCATATATGGTATGAGAAAAAAGAAGTATAAAACTGTCATAGAAAACTTTTATTAATAAGGTAATATTATTTTTGTTAAAAACATGCAGATGTTCTGCATAAGCATAACATATATATGCCAGAAAACACAGCAACACAGAAACAATATATATCAAACACGTGTACATAAACAGGCATACATAAACGGTAAATCAGATGAGCCAATTCTTCTCAAGTAATACATATCCACAATAAATGTAGTGCATGTTAGAACAAATTAATGTGTAGAAGTTTTGTAAAAAAAGAAACGTTAATGCGCTAAAAGGAAACAACTAACGTATATGCATCACTGAGTAGCTGTGTAACACACACACAAACATCGAAGATATCTTATTGAAAAATAGTTGTACCAATGAAAAGGTCTTAATAAAAGCATTTAAAATGAGATAAGAGCCAATTGTCTTTGTGCCATTTTCAATATCAAAAACGAGAAAATCATGTTCCTATATTAACTGGGAAAAAACAATAGACAGCTTGTGACCTAGGTCATTGGCCCCAACATATAAATAAGCATAACTTTTTTATGCTTTGATCAACTTACAATAGCAAGGTATCAATGGAAAGCTTTTGGTACGAGCTACAAGAAGCAATACAAATATAATAATTATTGTTTAATTATTAAACACTTTTTTCTTCTAATTGTCATTTTAAATAATGCGAATTACAGGGCTCCAGAAAAGATGCGTAAGTTAAAATTCAAACATCCCTATATTCCTCAATTCTTATTTAAACCCTTTAAAGATGGTACTGAAATAAGACGATCCATTTGAGTAGCAACTAAATATGGTTTAAATTGTGAATAAAGAAGTAAGTATGTTGAACACTCATCTTATCTAGAGCTATCTAATTATCATAATGATATTAACATAACTTTCTTAATGCCCATACACCTTTGAAAAGGAATGTGCCATTTTAAAGCTAATGGAAAGAGCTATAAGGAATCACCGGAGTAATCGGAAATTAAAGATTATAAATCAGTAAAACTACTTTTTAAATGACACCTTCAGCGATGGTTTAATTATCACTAAGTATTGAATTTGTTTTATAAAATGTACAGACAAATCGAAGAGGTCAAAAGTCTTGGCGGTGATAGAAATAATACAAAGGATTAGGTTGAAGCGCCTGCGCACAGTATGCCAGCTGGAATACCACCCTACTGGTAATTCTCGATCCGACCGTTTCTCAAGTCAAAGCGATGATTAGTTGACGTTATATGGGTTTGTGTTTTTATTGGTAAAATGAGAATATTGATTTATAAATGATGTCCACTTTAATATATATCGGGGCTGACATTGTATCAGCAGTGTTCAGTAGGTCAAATTTGAGATAAAGTAATGTTAACATTGGCACACAGGGAGCTTGCAATGATAGTAAACCCGAAAACTGATTTACACATTCTCCTCTTATCGGTCATCAGCATGGTCGACTCTCAAAAGATTCACGTGATCAACTTATGAGCACTTATTCTAGCGTGAACTATTTACTGCCCGTGGAACACTTTGTTCATAGAACAGGTTTGTAGTATTACTGAATTATTGAATATCAAATAGAAAGAAAAAACAGCATCGAACAAACCAAAAGCAAAACAACGATTGACTCATATCATTTACACTAGTATTTTATGTTTTTAGTTAGTGTTTTAATCGATAATAAGGTATACGAAAGTTCTTTGTGAACTACCACAGATATTATTAAATCTTAAATAGTAAAATGGACAACAACAGCAGACAAACAACCAGCAAAACTACGTTTTACTCATATAATTTACACTAGTGTTTATTGTTCATTTGCAAGAGCAAGTTTACATTGGATCTTGGCGTCTAAAGGATTTTATTTTCAATCGGTAATTAAAAACAGGGCCTATCACCGCAAAAAATGTATTGTGAGGTACCATAACCAAAAGCACATTCAAGAAAATGTGAAAAATGTGAAAAAATGACAAAACCACTGAGACGAGATAGCATACACATACAGACAAGGATAAAAAGTTGACACCTTAGAACCGTCATCATGATCGAACCTTACATATATGAAGGATGCTAAAGTAGAAATTTATTGCAAAATGACATTGCCGGCGTTTGTTTCTAATGCAAACCGCCGTTGTCTCCAAAAGCATACACTGCAGAAACCACCATGAGCAGTGCTTCATTGTCAGTATATACATATACATATTTACTAGTTGCATTGAATGTTCCCTTTCGAAATACGTTTGTACATACGATCGGGATCAATAGCTATTTGTGTAAAAGCAAAAGGGTTATTCATATTATCGGCGACACAATTGTCACAATATGTCATATTTACCGGCTGTCAAACTCTCACAAGTCAGTACATTTTGGATGTTTATGCTATTTAAAAGCAACGATTCGCTGTTTCTGTTTCAAGCTGTTGTTCATAATTGTTGCATCGTTTTATAATCACAGCATGATGTAAAAAAAAGTTCAAGAAAAAAATCAATTCATAATAAAAAAAATGTTTAATGCTGACTTTTGGGCTATAATTGTATACTCTTAATATATTCTACTTTTTGTTATAATCGTACACTTTATCACACAAGGTAAGTTAACTAAATAGACATAAATAAAGTTTAACAACATTTTCACACATGTCATTGAATACATATATTTTTCATGACGTAAGAATAACAACCAAGAAGAATAAAAAAACTTTAAATAGTATAATGTTCATTGTACTCTTCTCACCTTCATGATAGTTTGCTTGAGTGAGTAATAGAATCCCCACGGATCACACCAGATGATACCGTTAAAGTCCATAGTGTATAATACACCAGAGAGATAAAGTCCATTCAGATTGCTTTTATAACATGCGTTGTACCACCAACCCCCTTTATAGTCGTTCACACAACCACCTACTGCCCTGTTGTCGTTATCGTTATCATAGGTCGAGAACATCATTCCATTTTCCATCTCAAGCAGACAATCCTGAACACTACCTTCATAGCCCTGGAGACTAAGACGATACTTCATGGACAAGTTGGCCACGCTAAAATTACTGTATGTAACGAAGCCGTCAACAGGTGAAACATCTCCGAATGTCTGCAAGTAGATGTGTAGCACCGTCGTCTTTTGCGTCAGATAATGTATGCTGTCCAGACCTAGCCAGTACTCTCCCGACGGATATCCAAACCCGGCGGCATAATCCGACCAGTTCCTATAGAAGTCCACCGACCCATCTTGGCGTCGCTGTATTACGGTCCATCCACCATTCGTTAAGTCACACCAGGCTGTTGCAAGGGAACCCGGGTTCGGCTCAATGAGATACGTTGCGTCCTGCCTGTCGCCTCTTTCATATATATCGAGGCAGTCCCTCGGAACTATCTAGATATATCAAAGGAAATACGATATATATTTGACATCAATTAAATATTATACATGTAGTATGAATAGCACAGAAAATCTTTAATTGCGAGAAAATCAACGAAATACGTCTAAAAGTACAGGCTGAAGTATAGAACGATTATTATAGCTGTAAATTCATAGTGCCATTCATTATTAAAGGTCTATTTTATCGAAATTCGGCAAAACGTTAAATTGGTTACTGTAAAAAAACAAAAACTGTAGTTTTATCACATCTGATTTTTGATAACATTTTCAAAAAAAAAAAGAGAAAACGAGAGAGATAGAAGAAAAGAGCGATAGAGAAAGAGAGAGTGAGAAGGTGGGAGAGCGAGAGAGATAGAGACACACATACAATGGAGTGGACAAAGTGTTTAGTAGGAATGGGTTAAAAACAAATCGAAAGATATAGAGAAAGACGACGGCGAAACAGAATTAAGTGCCTAGCTTTTTAAAATGGCTGGTAGCCGAACATATTTTTAATAAAGTAATAATTCAATATTTATTGAAAGTATATTGTCTTTTTAATGTATTGCAGGAAGATTGCGATTGGAGGAACAAGGAACAGATAGTATGATACAGGAATATTTTCGTTTACGGAAAAATATGGTCTGTGTATCCTGACGTTTGAACTTAAAACAATATTTAACGTCACACTCAGTTCAACAAATAAATTTTCTCATTTAAAAAGTATGATAAACACGAGAAAGAAGGTATAAACAATACACAATGAATAATTTTAACGACTACGACTGCAATATTTGATTTTGACTTGTGTTATAGTAATTTTAGAAAAAGTATATGCACAAATAGTAAAACCCGGTCAATTGAGTCCACACCACAAATTAGGGGTGCACCTTAAATCCATTTACATTACCTCTCACTTTTTTATTCTACAACTGCCATCCAATGTGGACATGATATAAAATGAATCCAACTTGTACACTTATAGTTTCACATATTGTAAGGAAAGAAAGGGAATTTATTTTAGTATTTAACAATATTATTTGGATAAATAGAGTCAGACGTTAGAATCTTACTTCATATCCAAGCTGATAACATATGAAACTAAAACTTGGACGTATTATTTCATAAAACGCGTATTTATTAAATTTTACATAAAATGATAATGCTGCATAGATATGTCCAAATACAAGAACATATATCAGCCAGTCAGATACAGTATTTGATAATGGTGAGAGCCACATATATGAAGGTGTCAAACATGACCTCATGGCGTTACTAAAAAGTACGGGAACTGACTCTTAGAGACATAGCATCGTAAACACTAAACGAACATGTATTACCTTCGTGTGTTTAAAAGCCAGTAGTATTTGCTTATGTACTGTATATGGAAAATTATATTGCACAATAAGGTAAAGCATTAATAGGTGTGTGAGTCTCAATGCAATAAAGAAACACGCAATATGACTTTACATCGAACCCGTTGGAGCCCTACATTTGGCGCCTTAGTTGACATTTTATGGATATTTATTTCAGTTGATTGAGGGACAGGCGGCACAGTTGTAGAGTCGCGGACATTGAAGCCCATGTTACCACCTTGGTTCGGGTCGTGGTCGGAATTAATATGCGCAGGTTTCTAGCTGACATACGGTGCGCCGGTGATGCTATCAGGAAATTTGTTAGGGTCATTTTCGACCAAAAAGATGGATATCACTATAATTTAATTTTCTTAATTGTGTCACTGTGATGATTTTCTGGTATCAAACACAAAGTTGATTATAACAGTCCATATGTGTTTGGAAAATAACCCCAATATTAAGATGAAGTAAAATATAAAACATACTTAAAACGTCACCCACGTGACTACATGATGACTTACCTGATAGCCATAGGTTATCAAAGGTACACTCGGGTTTTCAGGCCGTGTATCCAGCTCCTTACTGCAGTAACATGACTGAGTATCTTTACCAAAGTAGAATACGAAGAAGTGGATCTCAAGATTGATGCAATAGCTGATGCAGTATACCGCAGAATGGGCTGAAAATGGACCGAACACATCCGCAGTCATTGGGTCTAGTCTGGTTTGGTTGGTCTGCCAAGCACTGCCTTGTGTCGGCCGGACGACTGTTGACGCGAAAATCAACATGGGCAACACACACGAATACATATTGCACGGCGGAATATACTGAATCAGTGTTATTCCGATTCGTGTACTATCCAAATATATATATATATATATATATATATATATATATATATATATATATATATATATATATATATATATATATATATATATATATATATATATATATATATATATATATAGTAATTTACGTAAATGGAACGTTTGTTAAAGAATCGTCACGGGCATAGAGATTGATATATCAACACATTTAAAAGTCTAGTGTTAATAATATTAAGAAATTGTTGAATCTAGTAACAACGACAGAATAACTTCAGACAAAATCCTCCTTGATTAGATAAGTTGAATGCCTATGAAAGTGCATCCGTGATGCATTTTCTGATCTTGGTGGTGGACGTCGTTAATAAGCTTTCCGAAAACAATACTTAGAAGAAATGACGAGTAAAACACGAACAATCTTCGATATATGTTATGAATAATATGAAATAAGTCTTATAATTGAAAAATATTTATGTCTGACGACCTGGCATATTTTAGCACAGAAAAGGCATCATGAACTTCTCAAGAATCCAAATTAATCACCATTCACATATGTCAAGTTTGCAGAAGTTGAATCCGAGCGTTGACGTCGGTCGCAGACTTGATTCCACTGTTCCTTATTACCCCTTTTACCTCGGGACAATACTGCAGAATTGTCATGTGTTGTATTGTTGGTTTATTGATAATCAATGCCCATTCAAAAAGAACCCACGTGTTTGATCGTGGGATTGGCTGACATCGAACCAGCACAGTCATCTTCTTCTTATCTAATTATGACTGTCTAAATCAACTTTTCTCTTACAACGACTTCTTAAAAGTATTATCTTTCAATTTTATGAGTATGAGCCATATAATAAAAATACATATAAACCAGCTGGCTGGTTGCCTTTGTAGTTAATATTCTGCACCTAGATTAAATAGCTGCATGCTAGGCGTATATAGATAAAACAATTCACATCAGGCCACAGACAATTTTGAGAAATGCCCTTTTTAAAAGCAGTTTGAATTCTTCTTTTCACCAGCATATTGCACATTTTAAATTTTTCATCCGATTATTTTATATTTACTACGTCTATATAATATCCATAGTTGATATTGCAGCATTTACAAAACAAGGAGGTGTGTGTACGATTGGCTTTTGCAACATCATTTTGTCCACGTGTGTAGGGGGTTAAGGATTTACCGTCATTTTTGCAGATATTGTGCAGCGATATTTCTATTCCTATAGCACAGCGGCACTTATGAGGTGCCCAGCGACTGAACCTGGACGGTCCATTTTACTGACACCGAGTCAGGCGTTATGCTGTCCCCTTAGCCCCGAGCGTTAGAAGGGAAGCCATAACTACCAGCTTAAAAGTCTTTAGTTTGTCCCAGTCTGGGTTGAACTCGCGACCTCCCGATCCGCAAGCTGACCCACGTGTGTATCTAAGAACATCAGTATGGTATTTTCGCTTCGCCGACTAATGTCGTCTGCAAGAAATGAATAACTTCAGTGCACACCTTCATACGCTATCTTCAATGAATAAAACCAAACAATGCAGATTTACTAAACATTGACCAAATTAAAGAATTTGTATGATAGACTACTTTTGATAACCTAATTATTGTGTTATTTATAATTATGAAAACCGATTTACGACGCCATGGCCTAAATATATCGAGAATATCAAATGAATAGTTTTCCTTATACGTTTAACATCAAAACTTTTATATCTGCCCTTAACTGTATGAACTAATGTTCAATGTTGAATGCATTCTAGAACTAAAGTTGGTCATACATTTACTGCGCTTCGCCAACAACTTTGCATAGTTGTGATTATGCAATCCTCAATTAAAAGCACAATTCCGCTTGCTTGTGTTTTTTCGGCAATGTAACGTAAACCTACCTTGTGATGAGCTTAACTGACACCGACCATTATGATTGTTCAAGAAATCTAGTGTTCCATATAATAGGTTGTCATTTAATAGTTCACACAAACATTTTTTTTAAATATGTGATGTTTATACGCATGCTATTCTTCCTCATCGAACTTTTTTACTTTGGTATTAGCACGCTTAAAGCTACATTCATACAGCATTTATTGCATCACTTAACCTGCAGCATAGTTATCTTTTTTCCTTCATCAATAGTCATTTGAGAGCTCAGTTTAGACCAAAAAGATGAATTTGATTACAACTATATGAAAGAACTATGGGAATGAAAGGATTAATAACAATAATAGCAGCCGTATGTTCTAAGCGTGTTCCTTAAGGAGGGAATACTTTATCTTCTTTGGGTAAATTCCGCATTCGATGAAATGTTCAGAATTACAGGTGGAGCAGACTCCATATAATAGAGTCAGTAAAACAAATGCCCGTGGAGTATGGTCGCAATATTTGTTTTCTAAATACTGCAATGACAAAAGAGTATACCTATATACAGAAACAAGATCGGCATTGTATCAGTCATAAAAAGCTGAAGATCTTCGTCGAATACTCAAGGAACCTGAACTGATGGATAGTCGTTTAAAATGTGCCGATATTACCAATAAATAAAATACGGTTTCTTAAAGAAATGGTAGAAAACAACTTTTATAACCAAAAAGTTGTTACGTTTTTCCTTTTTGTATTTAAAGCTAAAGGCTGAATTCAATATTAAAGCTAATTTTCTCTTTAAACAATATTGGTCAAGGGTTCAAACCCCGGCCGCGTCAAACCAAATACTTTAAAGTTGGTAGTAGTGGTTTTCCTTCTAACGCTATGGGCTAAGGGCACAGCACGACGCCTGCATTGTCGGTATCAGTATAATGCATCGTCCAGGTTCAGTCCCTAGGTACCTTATAAGTGCCCCTGTGTTTCAATGATAGAAATGCCGCTGCACATTATCGGCAAAAATGCCGGCACATCCCAAATCCCAAATCACGTTATTGCATGTTACAGTTGCAATATGCGATCTAAAAGCATAGTAACACTATCTTATGCATTTGCGTGAGGGATATGGCAAGTCTAATTTTCCCCAAGAGTCTTCATTGTCAAAAGAGAGACTGTCATTAACAGTTACGAGAAATGTATTGACATTGAATTTAGTGTTCAAGTCAGTTTGGCGCTCAATGTTCCTAGCGATGGTTTAACGTTAGATAACTTTACCCAGCATTACCAAACACCGACAAACAAAGGCGGAGCCTCATTGCTTATTGTAACCTCGAACACGTGTTTGTAGTTATGATAATATGCCATCATAATACTGTCATTTCAATCAGTTTAGTTGTTCTCATTCGCAACATATTGCTCAGGAACCTTGCTAAGTTTTACACCAAGGGCATGCCTGACATAGGTCTGACATAGGTCTGCTGATTGAATGACGAACTCGACGTAAACTGTTTTAATGATCATAACTTCATTAGTGTATTTACGTCCGTTGTTGTTATTAGTCATGCCGTTTACAGCACTATGCTTGCGTTGTTTGTATATTTTATTGTCTATTTTCTTGGTTGTGACGTACGTTTAATGTATGACGAATAATAAAATGCTCCCATACAACAGCCTTGTTCAATAGAAGGTAATACTAATTTGCCAAACGCTTTATTTTAAAAGATGTATGATTTTTGTTTGAAAAAGAACTATAAAACTATTAAAAATTTCAATATGTCGAGACTCGGCTAATACTTCTGTTTGCGTATGTATATAGATCGACAGGTTTAATGAGGTGTGTGACCTCGCCCAACTATGATTGGAGAAACACATGTTAAGCAACACATACTATTAACTTTTTAAATTACAGCAATATCAGTGTATCATTAAACTTCAAATAACGTTTAGAAGCAAAGAATTGCAACACATATATCTAAAAGATACTACACAAACCGGTGGACATTTTATTTCGACATTTGTGAAGACTAAACACATATGATCATTTTTATGTATTTATACTACGTACATTAATGTTCTAAATAAATCAAACACTCCATTTTCGTAAATACTACTAGGGTTCAAATATAATATAATATGCTCACGAATGTTTTTTAAGACTTGAATACTATTACAATATTTTTTCAGCTATAAATTATATGTTGTCCCTGTTGAAATAAATGACATAATTATGTTCTTATTTCCTTCTATATTGTTTCGTGTTATGTTGGGTGCACCGTTATACTCCTTCGACTTACAGAAGTAATAGCTGGTTTCCCATGGTATCCGCTGATGAAATCGCAAAGGTTAAACAAAATAAACACATATAACTTCCATCGATCACTTCAGCAAAATGGGATACACTTATAGTAGGCTTTAAATTTAGCATAATTTCTTATTGCTTGTACGATAATTTGTGGTCTATGTAAACATTATATACAGTTTGATAAGACAAACAACATTGAAAACTGTGTTATTGACAAACAAAATAAGAGAGTCCGCTAAGAAGATTATTCAAAGAAAATATTAAATATGTCACACTATGGCATTACTGCTTCTGTAAATCAGCATATCGTGATTCAATTATTCATAGTGCTATAATTATTGCAATTTCCTAAGTGCACATATCTATATAACAACAAATAACCATGTTATATCTGTTCAAACATTTGCATGTTCACCCTTTGTGTTTGTTTATACTCATACAAAATGCATCCATACTAATCCTGGAATTAGTTTTATTTTTAACGGGACCAAACTGTCTATGGACTAGCAAGCAGAGCCACAGCACGTCAAATTAAAACACGCTCCAGTCAATAAAGAAGCCGATTTTAATAGTTTGCCACTTATACATATATTTTATGATGAGTGACCATGAAAATGTGTTTTCATGTACTTTTGTCTTGCATACATTAGTTTATAACAACACAATATCAGTCGAATGTATTCATGTTTGTTAATGCGCTTCTTTATCAACGCATTACATATTCATATATACATTGCAATGGATAAGAATGAATATTCTAAATTTCATTTATCAAACCGTAAAGACAATGTCAGATAGGAGCTGTGTCACAAAAGTAGCAAATTAAATTTATACATCTACAAGAACTGGAAAGTATTCATAACAATTATTAAAATGGGACACTAGAGTTTAATGTGTCTTATTAAGCACAAACGTCACATTTACACCAATATGTTATATTAAAAGAGTAATTGTACAGCTGCATTGTAATGGCCAAGAAGTACGTGGCATTGTATGATATATACATGTACTAAAAGGATGCAGTGCTTTTGTTTAGGTCATTAAAACACATAAATGTTAATGAGTACCAGTTAAATACACAAATAAACATCACATATGGAATAACGTGTGTGCTTTTTCCATCGAATACGTTTTTGTCACCACTATGATTTTTTTATCTTTATTCAGACCAGCTGAAATAAATGTTGCTGTGCTTTCAAAATGTCCACAGTACAAACCACGCATTATGCAACAAAGCATAAAACATTTCGAAAGAAATTACATTTCGAGTTATAACTGCGATACTGCCATATCCTTACACATCGCTTTGTACAACTCAGTAATTTTCAATTCAAAATGTGTATTATATATTTGCCACATCATTCATGGTATTCCGCCTGTTCTCAGTCTAGTCTAAAATTTAAAGACGAGTGTGCTGATTAATCTGCTGATTCAAAGACTTCCCGAAAAACATTGTAGACTAGACTGAGAACAGGCATCATTGCGAAGATATTTTTCAGGAACATTATATAACTAAGGTTTATCTATAGTTGAGTGACCACTTGTCTGTCCCTCCACATTGAGCCTTTAGAACATAGCCAAGAATATCGAGACAAAAGATGGGTCTCAAAATATAATAAGCAGGAATTACTGCTTAATATATACATGGGATAAACATCGTTCTACCAACCATTTTATTAAAATGTATTTGACATGATTTTGGTTTATTTTTGTTAAATCATTTCATAAAAAGGCGACATGTGTGTTAACACACCCAGACACTCGACAAGGATTTGAAGATTTTATCACAGAAAGCCACAGAAATAACGGCTGAAGACTCAGGGACACGTTATAACTTGTTTTCATTATATTTTGTTCATGGAAATGTGTTACAATTTTAAAACAGAATGTCACAACATGTTTTGGCCTAAATTATTAGATTTACGTCTATATCAGATACGGCGACCATGTTATATATTAGCCTAGAACATACCTCAGTATAGACGCTCAATTTGAAACTATGCATTCTTTTCCACACGCCATAGAATAAGAAGTTTTGAACACTTAAGCAGTGGATTTGCTCACATGAAGTGTCCATTTAGCTATTTCCGTTTACACTCGACCTTAAAGTAATTTGTATTTCTGGGGACAGAACTGTGTCTGTGTACAATTTTAGAGAGAATTAATTCTTAAACCTGTCACGAACAGATCCAACGAGACCAGAATAGACTTCTAAGCTTCTACTCTGCCAAAATGATAATGGTTAAATAAGATGCATTAGTTTAGACGACATTCCATGATTTGCAACTTTTAATTTAAAAAAAAAAAAAACAACATATGAGTATGATATAGTAAATACAGTGTGCAATATGGCTGGGTAGTGTAGTGTATTCATTGTTTTTAATTGTCACTTGTGTTGTTTGCATATTCTGTCAGTTCCCACCATGTGAAGATGTTTTGATATTGCCATTGTACTGACAATAAGTTTACAATGGCGATGATACTAAAGCGGAAATCATTTAGATCGATAAATGTGCCAGATTCAAAATTCAAGGGACAAATGTTATTCTTGACCAATAACTCTGTTGTGTACACAATAGTTTAGACCGATGTTCTGTCCCTGCCAATGCTGTGGCGTTCCACAGTCTGTCGGGCAAAGCAGTATATCGACTAATTAGTGTCAATCTATGTTTAATGGATATTTTTTGCGAATAAAAAATAATATGTTCAAACACATAATACATAGACATGCTTTTGACAACAGTGTCAGAACAGATAGAGTTTTTTTTTGCTTCGAACTCCTCAACCCACATCGCGCGGTTTCTTGTCCTAATCGGGGCGAGAGATTTAATGTGGGGAGCATAACCTTCTAACCTGCGGTTCTACCCAGCCATACGTATGGGGTCTTCCTCCACCAATAATTGGGCGGACGCCTCAAATATGATCATACTTGCGTCGGTACGATGTAACAAAAACAACAACAAGCAAACAATCAAACTGAAACAACATAATAATAAACAAACATAAAAACAAACAAAACAAAACATCGATATTATGTATGCATTTTAATAGTTAAGGTACTATGTCATTTTTTTCATGATAAGAAGTACAATATTCAATAGTGCGATGTAGTTTAAATGAAAACTATATGTAATTATATATTTAATGTTTGAAATACAATTCAGTTTCCGTTATACACTGTACACTGTAAGAATTATATTACAATAATACATGACTAAGTCATATTAGAATTGCAACATATACCAACATTTGAAAAAAGCACAGACCAGAAATCTTCACATTCAAGCCAGTCTAGAAATAAGAACACACCTGTGATGAGACATTAAAATATCAAACCCAACCGTTACCGCCTTGGAATCGTCAGTGGGCAAAAGAGAATGCCTGCAAACGCAATATAATTTAACTGTGTGCCTTTGTCTGGAGTTAATTTCGATTTATATATATGGGGTAATTCTTAGATGGTCTTTCCTTAGTAATCTATTCAATATATTCTAACTGTTTAAGCTTCCTTATAATTTTTACGTTGAGATGTATAAGGTCCTAATGGCAAAGTTCAGCTTACGTGGTTTAGCAGCGAATAAAGAAATGTCCCGTAGTGGCAGTAAAAACCGGCAAACACTTGGTTCAACAGAATTGGCTGGATTGTTTGAGGTTATACATATTTCAAGTTGCAAAAATATAAACTACATACAGCTAGAAAAAACACATGGATACGGGTTAACTACTTCCCCAAAATTTACGTTAAAAATGCAATTGTAGATGAAAGCTACAACAGATGATAAAAGGTACATACATATATGTTTCATTTCATTCCAGACAAGAACAAAGGTATAATTTACATGAACGTAATTTATGTAAAAAAAGGACCCAAGACGTTAGACACATTATACACATTTTTTTATCTCAGTAATGGATGTATGTTGCACTGCACAAAATGTCAAACCAGGTTAAGAACATAAAAAAACAAGAGAGAAGAGGACAAATTATAAATTTAAGTTTAGACATGGAATTAGTTCATAAATTGTATCTAGTGGGTCAAGACCAGACTGTGTGTAACGGATCAAACGATTACGAGGACGTACTACGTCCAAATATTCACCGACATTGAAACGTGCTACCTCAAAACGACAAGGTCCGTGGTAAGTCACATTTTGTATCGTATTTTTTAACGGTTATCTTAGAAAATGTAAATTCATCTTTTTAATTTTCACAATACAAACGAACAAAACATTGAAATCATCTTGTTGTGAAGCGTTGTTATTTAGAGGTAACATTTCGTTATGTTTAAATTTTTTGTCCAGATGTTAAATATTAAGCATCTTGAAGTCATTATTATGTATAATATGCTATGACAAAATATAAATCCACTACTGATTAAGAGGTGATATTTAAATAGCAAATACCTAACCAAGCAAAATGATCATGGAATACGTAGACTGCAAAACAAACAATACCTCTTACTAAAGTTTACCTTAAAAGTGTAAAGATAAAATGGGGTTGCTATAAATTTGATTTATGCAGGCAAGGGTTTAACTTTGCAATAAAACTTAATGCAATTCGATAGTCAGTACAATCATTGTATTCATTCTATCGTCAACATTCTTCCGGATTTCTTGATTGTATTGCTCCCTCTCGCATAACCATACGATCTCTGCATTTTAATATATCATCGACAATTCTTGTATAAGCGTTATGTCATCAATAAATTGATTATGATACTAAATAAAAATAATCGGCTTAACATCGTTAACATGTTTGATGTACCCTTCTCACTTTCATGATTGTTTTCTTGAGTAAGTAGTAATTTCCACATGGAACCTCCCAGTTCATAACGTTAGCGTATGTGGTGTGCATACCAGACAGATAAAGACCCTTTAGATTACTTGTATGGCATGCAATATACCACCACTCTCCTTTACTCTCTTTTGCACAACTGCCTACAAACCAGGGGTCGTTATCGTTATCATAAGTCGAGAACACCATTCCATTTCTCCATTTAGGTAAACAATCAGGAACCCTGCCTTCATAACCCTGGATACGATACAGCAAAGAAGAGTTGGCCACGCTAGAAATTCTGTATTTAACGTATCCGTCAACAGGAGAAACACATCCTAAGTCTGCATGTAGATGTGTAGCTCCACGGTGTTCTGGATCGGGTAATGTGTGTTTGGACAAAGCCAGTACTTTTCAGAGGGTTCTCTAAACCAGGCAGCATAATCTGACCAGTTCCCGTAAAAGTCAACCGACTCATCTTGGCGTCGCTGAATTACGGTCCGGCCACCACTCACTAGCCAGTCTATCACTCCTAAAGTATACTTAAACAAACTTTATTAATAACAGGTATTGCAATGTTTTTCTCATAAAACTAATGATGTATGCATCGCTGTGATTTTAATTGAAGGAAAGAGCAAGTGATGGCATAATAACGTAATGTTTTCGTTTACGGAATTTAGAGCGCGAGATTTTGAACTCAATGACGGTAGATAAAAGGCTACACACATTTTTAAATTTTACCGTCCTTGAAAAATATGTTGTTTTGACTTAGGTTGTTTGGCACGATACACGTACTTGATTACCTTAGTGTGTATTTAAAGCCATACGGGCAAAACCGTGTGCCACTGTCTTGCACATGAATACAGTTGTAGATCCTAAAATGTGTGTCGATGCATTATTTTACTGTAGAAAGAGGTCGTTAAATTGAGCATATAGTCCTTGTAGAGCACCGCATGTTGATAGCGCTTAACATTTCGTGGCGATTTTTTAAATTGCTTGTAAGACAACTATATCTGTATATAAGTTAAGCATTAAAGAAATAAATACCTAACTATAAAAAAATCTAAACTTCGATAGAATGAATCGAACAACACGAAATTAGGCAGAACATGTTGACTTGCCTTGTGGCCATAGGTTACCAATGCTACACCCGGATCTTCAGGACCTAACACAGCCGCAGTCAATGGGTTTGTTTGGTCAGTCAAAGGCTTCCTTGAGCTACAGGGAAGACTGTAAACGTGAGAATCGCGATGTGTAATACAGTATAATACATAGTATACCCTAGCATATTACTGCATCAGTATTTGTCCGATATATATATTTGTATATATGTATATTTAATATATTTACAAAGTAACTTAAGTGGAACTTTTGTCATGTGTTCTCGGCACTTACAACATTTGTTGTTAACAATCCTTACATTCGTATAGGATGATACTACAGGACATAGAAAATGTTATGTATAGTACATTTAAACATTGTTTAATCAAATAGCATCCACAGAATAAGATCAGGTAAAACACATCCTAATTGAAAACGTATAAATAACTTTGTTTGAGCTGTCTTTTTGACGGTGGTCCGTAAAATTACTCAATATTTTCAAATACGTAGATGTTTTGTAGATGCTAAAGTAGCAACTATCACTGTCACGTAATTAATATTTGAATGATTTTTTTTTTCGACAGATACAAAATGTTGTGGTTAGTCGGAACGATACCCAAACACCTTAAACTGCAAATGGACCCTGTCAATCTTATACAGATGTCCGCTTTTAGTTTGTATTTGTCAAGCCATTTGTCAAGTCAAACGTAATTGTTTGCATTCAAATCGATCAGATTTCATTTCATTGCTTCCATTTGAGAAGCCACACAAATGAATCATCGCATATTTGGTGTTACTATTATATTTGGCTTGTATGTGAATACCTGTGTCATGTGCCTTTTCACATTTTGATATATGTGACAATACATATATGACATTGTCATATTTATTTATTATTGATATCATAGGTTAAAACAAACACGTCTGAAACAGACACGTGTCAAAAACATGCGATACATTGTAAAGTGGAGAAATCATTTACCCCTCTCCTAGCAAATGACACAGCTTGATTAAAATTGCAGATGTTAAAGACAATATAACGCAGCGTATGTAAAGGTATATTGTTTATGTTTTTAATGAACATGAAATGCCTGTCATTTACAACTTTGCTGCCTCAAGCTTCACTGACACTGAGTTATGAGCATTGTCACAGATCGCTATATGGTCCAAGTGTCACAAGCCTGGTTGTTGAGGAATATTCCAAAGAGTGATATTATAAATGATGCTAGCTATCGTTTTGTTGTCAGCTTGAATATCACTGGAAGACAGCGGTCTATTTTGAAGTATTTAACAATGTAAAATATGTGGTTACTGAGGTCTATGTCATGAAGCATATCGGTCCTTGTATGAGACTGCGGCGTCCTTGATTTATACACAGATTGTATTAAAAAATGACGTATTAGTATATGATCTTTTCCATTACATTTAAACAAAATATTTTGGACGATTCATTTTTTCTTTTAGTTATTGATGTTGAAAAATGAGTTGTATGTTTCATTTCTTTATTTCTCTACCTCGATGTTGGTTTATTCCAGATAAGGTAACATAACGGATATTTGCCTTTGTACCTGAAGCCTTGTCAAAGTCAATGTGTTTATATCTTCCCAATACACTTAATTCAATCATTCTAAAGAATTTGTTTGTAAATTAAAGCTTAAACAAACTAACACAAAAGTAACAATTTGAAGTCTATTAAAAGGCTCGAACTAAAAGTTGAAATACAATATTTATTAATTATTAAAATTATTTATTTTAATTATTAATAAAATTATAAAACATCGTGCCTGATGTGTATTAAAACAGAAAACTTTTGTATGTACAGTATGTTTAAGTATACATATACATGTAATGTAAGTCGTGTGAATTTTAGAGACATTGCCTTTTTTATAACACAAGCATATGTTTTACAACACAATCTGTAAGAGGTTCGTTGTTTTAAAAACCTACAATGTTACGTGGAATGCAAAAACGGTTATATTTTGTAAAATCATACATCTTATGAGAACTATAGTTCCATAATAATGTCATGCTCTCTGCCTATTCTTGGCATACACCTAAGGTGTAGAACCGGGTATACTAATTGATGCGTAGGAGAATCAAACATGTCAAATGCGCATCTGGCCATATTATATGCACGAATACACGTTCAGCATACTTCTTATTTTTTTCTTCGATGACTATTACTGTGTTAATTCTAGCAAAAGCAGCGACTGTCATTATACCTAATTTCAAATATGTTTATGCATAAACTTATTAACAATATACCCGCACCAACACCTAAAACACCGGCTTCTGAGGCTAGTCAATAGGAGGAGGTGGAAATTTTAACATCTGTCAAGAATTAATCAATTGTTAATAACTAGTTCATCAGGTGTATAACCTTTACACAATTATTTCGATTAATAGGCTTTGAGCTCGCTTGAAATCTTCGTACATAGATATTGATTTCTTCTCATAAATATATGCCAGAATGCGATTATTAAATATAATTAACCGGAAATAGACAATCCTCGGCAAGTACAGACTATTTATCACGAATACAACTTGTACATAATTGTATTTAAATTTCATCACGTTACTTGCGGTCTCAGTCTCATTACTATTAGGCAAAATGCAATATTCTCAAAAGTCTCATTGCCTTGCAAACCTTCAATTAAATTAGCGTCCAGTTAGCATATTGAACGAAATTTCACCACTGATACATATCTTGTTTATTTTTTTAATTTTTTTACGGCACACCGACACTTGATAGGTCATACGGCGCCGAATACAATGCGTTTAACGCAATTGGAGTAGAATCAGATTAAAACTAAATACAACCTGATCTGGTCGCGCAATCGGTAGAGCGTCGGCTTCAGGTACGGAATGCCCCTGGTTCGATCTAATCATTGAGAAGGTGTTTAAAAATTAATTAAAAACTTTCATTAACATTTTATGAAAAAATACTTTTATCAAATTGTTATGTCATTGACCAAAAATGGCCAAAATGGCCAAAATGGCCGAAGGGAAAATGTGGATGGTAATAATAGAAAATATAGTAATTCAGAAAAATGAGTTTATTATTAGTTGTGTTCAGTTATTACATATGTGTTATGAAAATGAATTATACTGAAAAAATCATTAATGATTTTGGAATATTCTCAAAATAAAGCCAAAAACCTATGCAAGTAACACAATTTTGTCAAATTCCAAAACAAATGAAGACATAAAAATCACACTAAAAACATAGTTTCGTTTTGAGATGTAGAAATATATTATTTTCAAAAGAGTTGAGAGTTTCTTAATCTTTCTGACGGTGGCTTTAGTTCCGAAACATTTTTGGGAACACAGATTAAGTCATCGACCATTATAAATCAAGAGAAAAAGACAATGGAACTTTTCTTGACAAGTAGACATAGTGTCACGGAAAGACTCTATTGCTACAAGCTGCAATTTTCTCCAAGAAACAGACATGTTTTTACCATTTCCAACTGCCAACTTCACTTTGCAACGTGTACTGCATGTCTGACATACTGACAAAACCAATGCACACTTTTGTTGTTTCCACTGTCGATATCATTTGATGTGTGGCATAATGACAATTTAAACTGAAAAGGCACAACAAATAGTAATTCAAATAATAATAATTTTCTTCAGTGGAAAATAAACATAACTGATGGTCAAACGTTCTACGGACAAAAGACCTATCAAAATGCAACATCGTGTTAATATAACGCTTTGAAAGATAAAACAAACAACAAGAAAAAATAAACATTGCGTATAAACGTGTTAGTGATTTTTGTTACTCAGATACTATAATGGTGTTTAATTTACTTAGATCTATGGTTTCTAGAAATGCTTTGACTGCTGTCAATTCTTTCTTCATCTACGGGAACAAAGATTTCAATGCACACAACATCTGTTATTTTGATGATGTCAACATCTGATGAGAGAACAATCCCTGTTATGATTAAAACTTGTTTTGATATATAATTTAAACACAAACAATTAGGCCATCGTGAACATCTTATGCCACAATAGAGGAGCGGGATTTTGCAGTGGAAGTGATCATGGGGTTCGTGGTTTAAAACTTGGTTTAGCCGATGCTCATTTTTGTGTGTGTGTGTTAGAAATACATCGCTCTGTCAAAGTTATGGTCATTATAGCAATCCCCTGCTATTTCGGTGGAGAAATACCCTGACCAACTGTATGGCTAGAACCACCGACGTACCGCAGATCAGCTGGTAGGGCTGCCCCATTAAGTCCTTCATCTCAACTAGGACAAAAGTATGAATAAAGTCTCCTGACTTCGATTCGATTTTTGAAGATGACTGCCACTGTAAAACAATCGTGAATCGAATTTAAGTACGTTATAAATATTCATATGTATGGAGATGTATCACATTTCCATCTGAAAGATTTCACTTGCTGTTTGACATGCGGAAACAATGGCCAGCTTCTCAATGGTTTCACCAGCACATATTCTTCCATAGGTTTAAGTTAGTGGAACGTTTGGGCTTTCAGTCTTGACAGGAGATTATTCACGCTGTCAGGTCTAACAATGCTACCAATCATAAATGTTAAATTTAAAAAAAAACAACAACATTCATTTGATAATTTCATACGCGATATAAAATAAATTTAGATGAATACAGTGCCGTTATGTCACCAACAACATCAAGGGATTAAGATAGCATAGACTGAATACCGCTTCATATAAATATTAATGGATGCAAATGGATGCAAATTTGGAACCTGAGCTAAAAGCAATAACGTGACCAGAAAAGCAACAATAAGTCAGTAATTATACAATAGAGGTTTGATTATTTCTTGCTGAATATGGCTCAATAGTTGTTCTTCAATTAAAGGTGGTATCCGACTGTATGGATCAAAACTAGTTTCAATAATTTTCTTAAATAACTATTGTTAATAGAACATATATCACAAAATGTTGTTTATTGATGTCCTACACTTGTCGGAAAAGTAAACCATAATGCCACAATCGTAATTACAAACACGTATTTCCTATCTGAGCAGTGCTGCACAGTTAGCTATTTTTAATTAAGAAAACCACGTGACAACTTATGTTTAAGTTCATCCACGACATCGGCTGTGACGTTGGTGTCTATTTTTAGCAACATTTAAGTTTTGATTAACGAAATAATGGCCCTAAAATTGAGATTCTTTTGTAAATCATCAACGCTGAGATAAAAGTATGATTGGTTCTGCAGAAATAATGCAAAAATACCACAAACAGAGGCCAGATGTGGTTACATGGATTTGGTATAGGCAAAGTCTTGCATACCACCTTTAATGTGCATAACCAAGTCTGGATTATTGTTTAACATTTTGCCATGTGTCTAAAATAGCAAATTAAGCTTAAAGGTGGTATCCGACTGTTTGTGTCATTTTCTGAACCCATGAAACCAAATAAATTAGTTTGATATTGCGAAATGCTGTATATATGTGCCTTACGTCCAAGTAAAAATTAAAGCATAACACCCTACTTGCCATTACAAACTGCATTTTTATGAGACAGGCTGCACAGTTAGCTATATTTAGAACTAAAAAACACATTGTAACTTTCTTTTTAGATCATGATACTTAATCATCCGGGTAAACAGCTTTGACGTCAGTATCTAGTTTTAGCAGAAGCTCCATCAAATTGGAAATAATAGACATTTAAGGAGATCAATTTTATGATCTGTATTGTGTTACCATGTCATTCTGTGTAATATATCATGAAAAGTTATACAGACAAGTGAAAAACGTGATCTTTACTGTTTCAAACGATAGTTATAGTCATTTTTTATGTGTTTACCATCCCCACCTTACTCAAATGCATATGCGGAGTTCTATGGAAAAAATATTTTCCTGCGGTTGTTAGTGGTGGCAGGTGGCATGTCCCATGACCCCCTAGGAATAATGTGTACACTCCGAAGTCTTCTAGGCACGCCTCTGTTTGAGATCATAACCATACTACATGTCAACATGTTTCTTGTATGTTTAAGTGCGTCGTCTTATCGATTTCCTGTGGAGAACTTTGCATAATTGAGAAATTATATGAAGACAGTCCACGTCAACTTATGTAATGCCCAGACATCGACAGTTTATTCCATCCGGCCTAGAACCTCTTCGGAAGTTTCCGGTCGTTTCCGTACTCTCCATATGTGACTATTCCTTAAAAGTCCGCGACTATCAAACTGTTTAGTGGACCTTACTGCAAAATTGATTAAAAATAATAGATTATACGTTTAATCTTTATCAACTGACCTTTCTCTCACCCACACACTAACCCCGCCTCCCAACAAAGAGCAGTACATATATAAGGACCAAGCATTGTTTCTGTCTATTCAGTTCGAAGATATTAAATTATGCATCTGACTTTTTAGTTTTCTTGCTATAGCTCCATCAACAACATTTTCTGGTGACGACATTGCAATTAGTAACGTTGCATTTTTTTTTTATTTCAAGAAGTACGCTGAAAAAGGCGTCTTATCAAATCACGTATGGCATATATATATTAAGATAGTATAACGACACCTATTACATAAGATCATGTTAAAACCGGTTTCAAAGTGTACAATCGCTTTAAATATACCTTGATGACAATTTAAATATACACCAACTCTTAATATATATGACACACGTTAATATCAATTAACACACAGTAAATCGCGTATTGGAATATATGCTCCTCAAATGGCATGCATTTTACATTAAACGATTGTATAGCGAAAAGTGTGTAATAGGATATGATAAGCATATATATAATCTAAACGAACCAATACAAAATTAAACTAAATAAGATTTCTACTGACTGTTTTGGATCAAGTTATTATAACCGTAGAAGAAAATGTGTTTGCTGGATTTATAGTCAAATTAACATTTTCCTTTGTTTTTAACGGTGTAAACTTTCGACAGATATAGTGGTGCCTTCAATGCGAATAGCATCCATTAACACCTGGCATGATACCACACCCAGTTAAATTATCCTGACACCGGGCCAACCAGTCATGGGACTATTCTTATTTGTTTAATCGTTAACAATGAAATTAGTATACGTCCAATTTAACTACTCGGGATCCTACCCGTGTTTATCGCTATATATTGGAGACTTTCTAACAATTGCCAATTATGTTACTGTGTAAATTACTGTGTAAAAGAAAGTGCCATAGCATGTTTTTAGTCACGTCGCTAACATATCGCTAATACGATACATCAATTAATTCCAAATATTATCGATTCAGGGCAATGCATTTAAGATTTTACAGGTTCAAAGCAATACATTAA
This sequence comes from Sinonovacula constricta, assembly GCA_007844125.1. NCBI lineage: Eukaryota > Metazoa > Mollusca > Bivalvia > Cardiida > Solecurtidae > Sinonovacula > Sinonovacula constricta. The sequence goes on from CM017564.1 coordinate 3,711,648, forward strand.
AGAAAACAAGGGTTAAATGCAATGCAAACAATACATTACCTGTTCAAGGCAGTGCAATAAATACAGTACTGGTTCAGGGCAATGCACAAAAAATACATTACCTGTTCACGGCAGTACAATAAATATAATATAATACCGGTTCAGGACAGTGCAATAAATACATTATCGGTTCAGAGCAGTGCACTAAATACATTATCGGTTCAGAGCAGTGCAATAAATACATTACCTGTTCAGGGCAGTGTAATAAATACATTACCGGTTTAGGGCAGTGCAATAAATGCATTACCGGTTCAGGGCAGTGCAATTAATACATTACAGGTTCAGGGCAATGCAATAAATACATAACCGGTTCAGGGCAGTGCAATTAATACATCACTGGTTCAGGCAGTGCAATAAATACATTACTGGTTCAGGGTAGTGCAATTAATACAAAACCGGTTCACGGCAGTGCATTAGGTGCATAACCGGTTGAGGGCAATGCAATAAATACATTACCTGTTCAGGGCAATGCAATTAATACATTACCGGTTCACGGCAGTGCATTAAGTGCATAACCGGTTCAGGGCAATGCAATAAATACATTACCGGTTCAGGGCAATGCAATAAATACATAACATGTTCACGGCAGTGCAATAAATACAATATCGATTCTGGGCAATGCATCACAGATTTTAATGGTTCAAAACAACACATGAAAGAAATCACCGGTTCAGGGCAGTGCAATAAATAAAGTACCGGTTAGGGGCAATGCAATAAATACATTAATGGTTCATGGTAATGCAATAAATACAGTACCGGTTTAGGGCAATGCAATAAATAAATAACTTTTTAAGGGCAGTGCAATAAATACATCACTGGTTAAGGGTAATGCAATAAATTCATCATTGGTTTAGGGCAATGCAACAAATACATTACCGGTTCAGGGCAGTGCAATAAATACATTACCGGTTCAGGGCAATGCAATAAATACATCACCGGTTCAGGACAATGCAATAAATACACTACTGGTTAAGGGCAATGCAATAAATACATTACCGGTTCACGGCAGTGCAATAAATACAGTATCGGTTTAGGACAATGCAATAAAGACATTAACGGTTCAGGGCAGTGCAATAAAGACATTACCGTTTCAGGGCAGTGCAATTCATACATTGCCGGTTCAAGGCAGGGCAATTAATACATAACCGGTTCAGGGCAATGCAATAAAGGCATTACCGGTTCATTGCAGTGCAATAAATTCATTACCGGTTCAGGGCAATGCAATTAATATATTGCCGGTTCAGGGCAGTGCAATTACTACATTACCGGTTAAGGGCAATGCAATAAATACATTACCGGTTCAGGGCATTGCAATACATTGTATATACATTACCGGTTCAGGGCAATTCAATAAATACCTTTCCGGTTCAAGGCAATGCAATAAATCCATTACCGGTTCAGAGTAGTGCAATAAATTCATTACCGGTTCAGGGCAATGTAATAAAGACATTACCAGTTACGGAAGTGCAATAAATACATTACCGGTTCAGAGCAGTGCAATAAATACATTACCGGTTCAGAGCAGTGCAATAAATACATTACCGGTTCAGGCAATGCCATAAAGACATTACCGGTTCAGGGCATTGCAAAAAATATATTACCAATTCAGGGCAATGCATTAAATAATTTGCTGGTTCAGGGTAATCCATCAAAGACATCACCGGTTCATCATTATCATCGTGGAGTACCGATCGTTAACGCCATACCTATTATAACTACGGTAATCGTTATCATCATCAGCAGCAGTAGAAGCTGTAGAATATACACATTATCAACAACAGCCCGTGTGACTCTTTATATTCTTTTAAACACATGAATGAATGACAAAAACTACGTGTTATATTCTTTAAAACACATATTTTATTTTATTTATTTAAACACTAAAATATACAACAATGTGAGGAGTTAAATCGTTCCATGCATAATCATATGTAGATCGGCTTCATTTAATACATCAGCAAGTTATAGCAACAATTTGCGAAAATGCTCATAAAAGATATAATTTTATCAAATAGAATGATACACTTTGCACTCTATAAACAACAATGAATTATCTAAATTAAATGTGTTTTAGTAGCTTTTGGTAAGTATAGGAATTGCGTTGTTATTAGTAATCCACTACGTAAGGCGTTTTCAAATATAATAGTTTCTATGGTTGCGACGACGTGTAGAAACATCAATAGCAGGAGGTGCAGTCCTGTCATCATCGCAGTATCAATTATAAAGTCATCGTGGTCATATACCACATTGTCTTTTGCTAATAAATTAGAAAAAAACACGCATTATGCTACAGTGGTGTTTTTGCTTAAAACATAGTATAACTATAATCGATATTCAATTTAACACTTCCTATATAACAGCAACGATAAGCGATATATTATTATACAAGTAGGCACCGAACAAAAATTGTTTTTATTTCTCTTTTTCAAATAATCGATTACCGTTAATTTATGCAGGTACATAATTTAGCACAGCTAATATTTATAAACTGACATTATATGGCGATGTACACATCATGTATTTGAATACAGTCTTATCATGTTACTAGCTCGTGTTTGCATGTGAAGAGCTGTCTGTCACAACGAAGTTTCCTGATGTAGGTGTTTTCCTTGCAGGCGGTAGTGATGACAAGACGCCGGATACTCAGTGCATACTAAGATCACATTTAAATTAACATGCATGGTTTTGGTTTATTCAAGCAGTGAGTATTGTGAGTGTTTCATTATGATGAGTATTTGACTGCGATCTTTCAAATATTATTTGCTATGATTGACACGTGGACTACTGCAGAGATAGTCTCCTTATGTTGTGTTCTTTGGGACCACCTTGACCACTTGGCACGTACAATGTCCGTTGCTTGCTGTTGTAATGTAAAGCTGTTGGACCATTGACTCCTGTCTCGCTCGACGGTATGAGTGCTAGTCTTTTCCCGTCAGAAGACACCACGTGGATGGTGTGATTTTGCCAGCAGCATACGTAGAGACAGCCACAATCACCAGTTGTCACGCCTAGTGGATACTTAAAGTCTTGGTCTTGGTACACCCACTGAACAACTCCGAAGTTGTTTACACATGTAAGGTTGTGTTGCTTATGATCACTCACATATATTAGCTCATTGTCATGACTAAGGGTCAAATACCATGGATACTGAAACAGCGCTTTCCCTGACGCATCATGCTGGATGGTGAGGAGGACCTTTCCGGTCATATCAAGTATCTGCACCTTCGCTGGCCTGCAGAACGATACTATCAGCCTGTCGCCGGTACAGCGTACACAGTAACAATGACCGGATACGTCTATACTCCGGATGGTCTCCAGGTTCCGATCTGCCGTGAATATTTGAATCTGCTTCAAATCTCGCAATGTGACTGCAAGGCGGGACTCGGGTAACCTACTGATATCCCAAGGTCGTTCTGTTAGAGCTCGCCTCTTGATGATGGTGTTACTCGCCATATCAAGCAATAACAGACTTCTGTTATCCCGATCAGTGAAGATAAGTTCTGTTTCCGAATGTTCCATCATTCTACTGACCCAACAGTTTATTGTGTATTCATGTAATTCGATATTCATTTTAGACACTGATAAGCATGCAATGGAGAAATTGGAGTTACGAGTCCGGTATTGATTTTGTCCTCCACTTTGAGCATGTTATAGTTAATTAGATTTTCTCTGATGGTGGGGTCTGAATGAAAAGCAAAAGTCTTAATAACTATGTTCTGATGAAGAGTCTTCAGGCGCTGAACAGACTCGTGTACATGCCTACCATATTTCTTCAAAGCTATGAACATGTGCTCACGCTCATTGCTATTCTTCTTATCACAAATGTTCACAATGTACTGTTTAACTTCTTCCGAATATGCAGTAATTTTGTCTGCAATGTCATGTAGCTGTCTTTCGTTATCTTCCATCAATTTATCGGCCTTTGCAAAAACTTGTGTCCCGATTTCATCTACTATACTGAGGATCTCTTCTCGGAATAGTTTGAATTCTACTTTGGCTTTAGTTGTGACATTCTTTATTCGTTGACAGGTGTTGTTTAATATTTTGTTTGTACACGTCTTCCAAAGTGTTGCATCTGTCGGCTGCCTTCTGGACGCCCAGAAACTCTTCGGAAGACTCTATACTGCTTGAGAGTTCAGAAATGAGGGCAACATTCTTACAGGATCTATGGGCCAACGAACACAATGAGCATACACATTTGTCGTCATCAGCACAATATACTTCAATCGGTCTATCGGAGTGCACGGCGCATTTCTCTACTTCAACTGGCTTTTTCTCAGCAATGGTTTCACCTTCCAGCAGTATGTGGTCTCTCACAGCTCTGATTGCCTTATGTTGTTTAATACAATGTGTACAGAGGTAGTCACTGCAGGTTCGGCAGTAACCTGTAGTAAAGACAACTTTGCCTGTCTCAGCACACTGAGCACATTGGTTATTGTGTTTTGCACTGGATGATGTTCCTCGTCCTGATACTTCATCCATGGTGCCTAAAAATGAGACCAATTACAAAATTTATAATAATAATAATAAGTATAGAAGAAGAAGAAGGAAGAGAGAAGAAGAAGAAGAAGAAGAAGAAGAAGAAGAAGAAGAAGAAGAAGAAGAAGAAGAAGAAGAAGAAGAAGAAGAAGAAGAAAAGAAGAAGAAGAAGAAGAAGAAGAAGAAGAAGAAGAAGAAGAAGAAGAAGAAGAAGAAGAAGAAGAAGAAGAAGAAGAAGAAGAAGAAGAATGTTACTGATGTTCAGTTTCATTTTGTTAAATAACAACCGGCGATAATTATGTCGACTATACAATTAAAGGTAAGACGTCGGGAGATATGCAGGGTGATCATACATGTGTTAAATAAATGTGAGGCATATGTGAAACCGAAAGTGATATAAGTTCCTGTGGATATTTGCAATACTGCCCGTGGTTGTTTTCCTATACCCTACCCTATCCTGCTATCAAACTGCTCAGGTCATGTGTATATACATGTTGTTGTTTTTATCGAAACTGAGGGTATGAAGTCTAAAATCCCTTATAACAGCTCGTAAGTATCACGACATTTTTGTACAATAGGGTATTTCGTCTTTTAGATTACAATAAGGCATAATAACAATCATGGTTTCCCTTGTTTGCCCGTTGTTTTCTCTCATCACAAGTAGAAAAAGGCAGAAATGAAAATACTTAGACGTAAAGAACAAACGATACATACACCTTTAAGACCAGGATAATATTACATGTTATCGATACACAATACTAATGTCTCGCAATGTAAACATTATAACACATAATGTCCTTATTCTGCTGATTTAATTTTCGGAAAATTCGATAAGCCATTTATTGAATAACTACACGCTACATCTGCATCCAACAAAACAATATTACGTATACTATAAATGATAGCAGGCTGTTTCAGCTTGTAAGGTTTAAACGCCATTGGAACATATATTTAGCAGTTAAGGATTAATCAATTAGTACAATTCCCTACAGTTGATCCCCTTCCGGTAACATTTGACGCCCTTTTGAATTACATTTATACTACCGTATATTCCTTGCAAACAAGAACAGAAATCGACTATTACATGTTCAGTGTGCATGAATGTGGTCAGTGTGAAATTCGTGCTTGTTAAGCTGTCAGTTGCAGAAGATTAAACGCAAGGTCATTATAACAGATAAAACAGCAATAATGTGCTCACCCGTTATTAACACACATCAATCTATCCAGCCCAGATCACGGACACCGGTATTTCCTCAAGCCAACTTGCATTTGTTCATGAATCCTACTTTATAGAAGTCCTACATATATGAATTTCTTATAAGACAAACACTCACATAAGCATTCAGTTAAATTAATGACAACATTTGTTTAAACTACCTTCACAGCAGGATGATGTGTGTACGAACAACACGCTAGCAAGCAGTTTCTGTGTAAATTTTAGACACGAGCGGCAAGCGACAACGATACTCGATACTAACTTTAAATGCAGCCAGCAAACCGCTCTTTATGTAATAGATCTAGAATATTAAAGTTTGTTGTTGCTAGAAGTTTTGTATTTTTTATATCGCAAAATATGCATTGAAGAGAAGAAAAGTCATGTTTTCGACGTATATATGAAGTAATTGAAACTATTTGTAAACTCGGCCAAAACCTATGTAGCTGGTGAGCTATTGTAAATATCAGACACATATAAAGTATGCCTCAATAATTGTCTTCCTTTGTTACTTTTAAGTTTGGGTGTTATCGTTAAATATTATTGTAATATCACGTCAGTTAAATGTTAACATTTTACAGCTTGTTGTATAATGGCATGCACTATAGTAGTTATAATAATTGGTAAACCCGGATTATATATGCCTCGTGAAAGTATTTTGTTACATTATCAAGTCCTGATATCACAGTAAAGGTGATATTGTGTATGCTTCATCAGGGCACATATATTAAGGAGGTTAATATTGTTGATGAGATAAAACAAGCATCCATAACATTAAATCAGAGACAGGTGTCTAGTTTACATGATAACATATCAACGACCTATGATGGGATTGTCCTTACGATAGTTAAGTCCACGTGTCACTTATCTAGCATAACATTAAACATGTATAAAGTGCTCCATTTAAAGACAGTAGGAAATGTGCAATATATATGTAGTACATAGTAATATAGATTAATTTCATCCAGCAGCCTCATCTGTACTCATCAATAACGGTCGGTGTAGTTTGTATATAGGACCTGTTTTTTTTTAAAGACTATTACACTTGGATGTGCTACCATGTTTTTTTTTTAAATAACAAAGGCAAGATGTGCTTAAATGCAATGCAATTAGTTCATAAAATACAATACATTTGCTCTTACTTTTCCGTGCTTTGATTTATTTAGAATATACATTTATTTTTCAGTCATAAACACGATGAAGAAAACATTACGCATGTTCCCATATACCCTATAAATAAAATAAATGAGTAGCCTATGAACACGGCTGACCCCATCGTGCATCTGGATCCTATCAACTTAGTCATATTCAGCGTTCAATTAAATCAGTCCGTTCCGCTGGGTACACACCACTAGGTTATGCTAAATGCAGGAATTACACAATTATCTGATATTCAGTTTCGTTCTGTTAAATAACCATTTTAGCTCACCTTGTCGGAATGCAATAAGAGCTAAGACGTGAGGAGATATGCTGTTTTATGCGCAGGGTGCACATACATATGTTAAATAAATGCTAGGCCATACCTTAATACTAGAATGAACTCATGTCATGTCATGTGTGAAAATGAACATGATATAAGTTCGTTGTGGATATTTGCAATAATGTCCGTGGTTGTTTCCCGTGTTTGACCTTTTCTGCTATTAAAGTGTTTTTTCAGGGCACTTGTATACATAAATTATATTGTTGTTTTTTTTTCGAAACGGAGGGTATGACTTCTAAAACCCTTCATAATAGCTCGTAAATATCCGCTAGATCTGCTTTTACATGACAACAATTTATAACTATAAATGTTAGCTGGCTGCTTCTGCTTTTAGGCTTTAAAAGTCATTGGAACACATTTTAGCCGTTAATATTTTATGAAGTAGTACACTTCCCGACAGTAGATCTCCTTCTGATAACATGTCACGTCCTTTCATTTGCATTTATACTCTCATATTCTTTGCATGTACGAACAGAGAGCGATTATTTCCTGTTAAGTTAAAGAACTAGAATGTGAAGAGTGTGAATTTCGTGCTTGTAAAGCAGTGAATTACAGAAGATTAAACACAAGGTCATAATAACAGACACAAACGTAATAATTTGCTCACCCGTTATAAACACACATCAATCTATCCAGCCCAGATCACGGACACCTGTACTTTCTCAATGCTATTTGTATTCGTTCTTGAATCCCACTTTATAGAAGTCGTACATATGTGAATATCTTATAATACAAACACTCACAGAAGCATTCAGCTAAATAAATGACAACATATGAACAACATTTGCTCAATCAACCTTCACAGCAGAATACTGTATGTACGAACGACAAGCTGGCAAGCATTTCCCAGCAATCAGTTAGTGTGTAAAGTTTACACACGAGTGGCAAGCGATAACGATACCCGATACTAACTTTAAATGCAGCCAGCAAACCGCTATTTATCCAATAGATCTAGAACAATACAGTTTTTTGCCCAATAATATTTGTATTATTAATTTTATGATTTTAAACAGTTCGCAAAAATGCATTAAAGAGAAGAAAAAGCATGTGGTCGACGTATGTACAAAAACAATTCAATATTATTGAATGTACAGATGTAGCTGATGATTTCTTTTAGGACGTGCCTTTTTCTAAAAACTAATATACTTAGGTATGTTACCATGTTCTTTTAAATAACATACGCAAGCTGAGCTTAAATGCAATGCAATTAGTATATACACTACAATATATTCGATCTCCTGCATCTGTTGGCATTCAACATAGAAATAATTAGCAAGTATTTAACAGTTATCTCAGTTGCAATATTTTTTTTTATAAAATGCTTTGCTATTGGTAAGATAAATTTCGTTTTAGGAATTGTAACGAATCAACCAATGTGGTTATAAATATATTTCGAGGCATACAATAAACAACGTTTGCGTTTACGTTTACGGCCGCACGACCAGCGACACAGATGCGGTCAAGTGTGGTCTGTGTTTGTTCTATATAAACATCGTGGGTGGTAGGAAAACTGATATTTGAGTGTCAAAGATTGTGCACACAGACTTTTTACCTCAATTTCGATTTGATGAGTAGATAGTCATACCTAGCACGAATGCGACAGTTTGTTTTAACAGGGCCGAACGTTTTATGCTAGATATCCATGTACGATGACCATTTTTGTATATATCTTTTTGACAGACATTGTAAAAGGAGGTACATTAGCATATTGATTCTCGTTTTAGATACCAGATAATAATAGAAACCATACGTTACATAGTTATAATTATGGAGTAAACGCCCCAATCTGAATGTTATTAATTACAGTATATTTTATTTCGTTTATACGATTTTGTTCAAACTGAGCCAGATGGTTTTGTCTGATTTGTTAATAACTCATGTAGAGGAAATGCATTATTAAAACTGTAGGGCTTCTATATCCGGACTCGTAGGACTTTTTGTCTAAAGGTTTTCGAAATATTGTATTAACTGTCAATTGTTATTGGGGTATGTGTGTACATTTACTGATTTAGTTAAGAGTGGTATTTTGTTCTTGTGGTTCTTACGTACGTATGATTTTTTAAATGAAAACACCATTTATAGGATCGTGACGTTTGTGTATTACACATTACGGTTAATCCACACAAGTTACTCAGTTAAGCGTATTATGCTGTTGTCGGCGGATATATATCCTTACATAAGCTAAATTCAAGACTTGCTACTAAATTTTAGCGGTTGGTTTCATCATCTTAAAACGCGTGTCATAACTTGTAAACACTTAAATCTGGGGAAATACAATACGAAGCTTATTATTATACTTGTATCAGTGTTTACAAAATATGTGTTCGTTGAATGTGATCCAGTAATAACATACTAATCGTGATGGAATGATGGGTAGGTCTTACCTGAGAAACCAGTAGACGGTTTCTGTATTAACCCGTTGTTCGCCTTTGATATAAATAGGTAAATAAGAAAAGGTTCTATCAACATTTTCACAGATATTTAAATTCCATCTACCAGTAGACAAAGGCAAACAAGGTAAATGTAAATGTGACAAAAATACAGAGACGAGACATAACACAAATAAAGAAACAAATCAGTTATCGCCTTGGAACATTCAATCGGCAAACGTTCTTGCATCTTTGGAGAAAAATATATTTTCTTACAATCCATACACATATTGACCCTCCTGTCATCAAAGATACGTTATAATTTATATAGTTTATGTTCAAATTGTTCATCGAACGGATGAACAACTATCAAGTAAGCATCGTCACGACCTATATTTCTAAATCGCTATGCCAGATTTCATTAACATTTTTACTTCCCCTTCACGTCTGAGTGCATCCTTTATTGCATTACCCTTACCCTTTATTGCATTACCCTTATTGCTGTAGCTTCAAGTAGAATACATCCTGTGTAACTCATTGGTGCGGCATTCAGGACATCTACTGAGTTGCTCGTATTGCTGTATCTTGTAAACATTATATCAAAACTTGTTTTTTTTTGTGTTTCAAGGTCTATTACACCCATCTATTTGATGATCTACATCGGTTTTTGTAACATGTTCCTTGCAAATTGATAAGTGACGCACCTACCGATATATGTAGTAAATACTTCAAGTAAGAATAAGTAATAATAATAAAAGTCAACCTTTTATTAAAGATACCCATTAGTTCGGTCGCACTAAATTAGTTGAAAACTCAAATTTAATGTTTTATGCCATTATATAATAATAAAAGCATCAACTTAAACATTCATGTTACCAACAAGCCAAAAAAAATGTCTCCAACCGGGTAATAATCTTTTACACAAATCGACAATATAAACAACAATCGACAATATAAACAACAAACGAAGTTCAACGGGAAATACCGATAGTTTACGGCATATGTCGAAGCTGGGCCGGGAACCAACTACTTTACATACGAAGCCACGCCCGCCATATTGAATTTTTTTTTGACAAGATGCTGTCTTCGACGGTGAGTATTGTTATTCTATATATGCACATTTTCTAGTGATCATGCATGATTGCTGTATGTTATTGATTCATTCGCCATTGAGCTCCCTAATTTGGGGAGCACATTTGATGGTTTGCCCTGAATTAGCCTGTTTCCTTGACACTAGTTGACAGTACAGTTGTTGTTTTTTACCGTTCAACTTTCACTTTTCGCTCGCTTACGGCTCCAGAGTATCGGAGAGATTATAGTTTATTTTAACGCAACTGATTTACTTTTTCTTTCAACATGTGTATATTTTAATTTTTTAAATTCATTATGCTCTCATAGTTGACAATTTAAACAACATTTTAGTATAAACGGACATTTGTCTTTCGTACCCATGTATTTTCGTAATCAAATAAAACTGCCGTTTTTGGTCGTTTTATAACCTACATTCTGGCAGGCCATTCTTTAAACAAAGCAACTTTGATAACGACAACATTCATATTTCTTTTAACATGGTATTTACTTTATATTAGGATGCATTATATTTATAGAGTAGCAGTCACCTTGTTATCATAGACGGTTTTAGACCACCCCACTGCTGGACCAAGCCATGGGAACAGACATAGAGAGAAAGGGAGGGACAGATTACCTCTTGTAATGCATGACAACCAGCCAAGCACCAGCTAACTAGTTGTGTAATTTGTGTTTTGAGTAAGTTTTAGAACTACATGTAGAATATGTACTACTAGAAATTTATGGTCCACAACAACTTTATTATTAGATCAGTTCATAACCTCACCATGAGGCTAGCCACTTACTTTATTTTCATTATCCACATTTTTTTAAATCCAATCTGGGGTCCTCCTTCACAGTCATAACTGAACATCACTATAGTAACTTAGTAACCATAATATTGTTGCCATGTTATATCTATTGAAAAAAAAAATAAACAAAAGGTGTTAAAAAACAATAATGGATTACAATATCACCACCACTGAAAACATATTATTGATATGTGACTATGCTACCTTTCATGATGTCTTCAGGTTGGGAGAATCAATATGTTGAAACAGTTTTCAAACTATTTTTTTTTAGAGGCTTAATGATCTTATAAATATTATTTGATCCATGTTTGAGCATGCACCTATGTCAACTTAATGTGTCATTCATAAATTGTACAATTATGTGCCAGACTGTTATGATGTATTTGAAATACATGTATGATGCATGGCTCACAAAAAAGTCTAAATGTGAATATTACTGTCACTTAACTGTGTTGAAGCCACTACATAAATGTTTTTCATGATAAAGAGTATAAATTTTAGTATGGAAACCAAAGGGTTAAGATAATTTACACCAGAAAATCAATTATTACCCATGTGAATATTTTTATACTTTTAAAATTATGACAAATTTGAAAGGATTGACTTGCCAGCTTAGGGGAAAGATTTTTTTAAAGGGAAATATATCTGATCAAATCCAATTGCAAATGAATTGTTGCAGCCCTACATAGAAGAGCTTGCAACTGATATCAAGATCACAAAATTTCTTTTCAATTTTGACCTTTTAATTTGTGAAAGTTCTGTGATATTTGCAGTTTTAAATTTGTAAAGATGTTTTTGTGGTTTTTCCTGCAAATAACCCATACTGCAAAATTTTCAATAAAAAACAAAACAAGTCACATATAATCACATATTTAGCAAATTTATTTAAATTGCAGTTATGTGGCCAACGGTCATCAGAAGGGGAGATCATTGAAACACAGACCACCAATCAGCCAATAAATATGGTAAGGATTACATACCAGATACATGTATTGTTTTCAGATTTAATTTCTTTTAAAGCAACTTGGTCACAATTGGTGAAATTAGCATTTTCAGCTCACCTAAGCATACACTCAAGATAAGCTATTGTGATTGCACACCACCACCCTCAAACATTCATAAAAATTCTTTAAATGACATTTCTTCTGAAACTGCTAGCCCACCAAACTTCCTCAGTCAGGCGCTTCAGCAGACAGAGGGAATGGAAAGTTGTTAAAAGAATATTGATCTGTCAAAAGACATGGCAGCCAGGGTGTATGTCATTTTCCTTACATGACTTTGAAGTTAACAGAAATTGAAACTGATTTTCCAAATGTTGCTTCTGTGCAGTTACATATAGTATGATTATTCTAGACCGGACCTGGTAGCGTAATCATTAGAGCATAGGCACCAGGTACTGAAGATGTTAAGATGTGCTCATGGGTACTCCTTGGAATGTCCATCCTATAAAGCAACATGGTCCCTTGGCCAGTCAGTCCAGACATATTGGTCAGAGGTGCCTGTCTTTCAAGCATGGACAGAACAATGGTTTAGGTTGGGCAACATCATGACAGTAACCTAAAAATTAATGGTAATTACTTACGAAATTTGCTACTTTGCCCTACTTTTTTGTAAAATCATGCCCTACTTCTGTCTTACTTTTTGTGAAGAGGCAGTAGAAAGGCTGCATTACGTGAGGAGTGTACACACATGATAGTGTAGTATCATTAGGGGACACTAGTGTAAAAAAAACTATATTGTCATAAAACTTATTTTCTTTAAATATAGCAGATATGTATGTTGTTATTTTTCCATTGAGAGTGTTTGATTTGATTTGATTGGTTTATTGTTTTAGTGATTTTCAGACAACGGTCAGAAGAAGGGATGTTGTTGACAGAAGAAGGCATGTTGCTTATGGAATGATCATTCAGGAATGACAGTAACTTTTCTCTGGCAGGGATTTCTCAGGAGTGCAATATTATGAACAAAAAACCCTGTCAACACAGAAGACTGACTTCTTGGAATGAAACACTGTTATTTGTAAAAAAAAATAAGGGACCTGTGTGTCCCTTCTACCATAGGCAAGGAAACTGATCTAATGTGCCTGTTAAATCACATCTGTATATAACATTATACCATCTAAAGAATATTGTTAGCCTGTGTTTGGGTATCTGTGGATTTAAGTCACTATATTAGATTTGAATTATTTTACATGTCATTTAAAGTATTCAGTTACTTTTACCTTTTAGAAAACAAAATTTCATTGTTAATTTACTTTGTTAGACAATTACTATTAGTATGCTAACTTGTATTATTTACCTTTATACAAAAATAGTTATTAGACCAGCTTAATGACTGTGTAGTACTAAGAATGTTACATTTTTCATAAATATGTCAGCAAGGGATTAAAAATTGTAACTTATCTGTTCATACTTACTTATTATTTATTTTTGTATTATTAATTTTATTATTTATTTAATGAAGCCTATTAGAGGGACACAAATATGCATTAAATCACTTTAGTTACGATTTGATAAGCATAGGAAAAAATCGAGAAAGTACAGACCTGTACTGCAAGTAATAAAAGATTGTTTACTATGTTTGTACAAAGAATCTAGTGCAATGTTTTTGTTTAAATTTATTTCATAATAATATTGGGTTACTATTTAAACGCTTATTTCATGTTTATGTGTAAACATGTATTTTTTCAAAATGTTTTGATTTTCTCGTGTTAGGGTTTACAAATGCTTATAGAACCTATATTGGAAATTACAAAGTCAAGTGATCCACATTACTTTTTAATTTCCTATATAGGTACTATAAACATCCAGGCAAGACATCATCCTGAAACCGGACCTGGTAGCGCAATCGGTAGAGCGTCACAGGAGGTACGGGATGCCCCGGGTTTGATCCCGGGCCGCAACATGCCAAAGTCATTAAAAATGGTAGTGGTATAGCTCCCTTGCTAACGCTCAAGCAAATATAAGGGTAGTTCCATGACTGGTTGGCCCAGTCTCGGGATAATGTGACTGGGTGGGGTATCATGCCAGGTGTTCACGGCATGCTATACACAGTGAAGGCAGCACTATATCTGCTTCAAGTGGACACCGTCTCCAGATAACTGAAACACTATTGGCGGGACAATAAACCCAATAAACAATCAAACATCATCCTGACTTATGTTACAACGCATTTGTAATTTAAACTTTCGTGCATCTTGAAATAACATTGAATAACTGTACAGCACCAAAAAAAGAAGAAGAACATTATTCAGTTATCAATAATACTATTAAAAGCTGGATAGCAATGTAGTGTCAGTATAAGAAGATTACAGGTAATTAAGACAAAATGCCAGACTCACTTGCTTTAAACCAATATGTTTACATGCTTATAGGTAAAAAGGGAGCAATAAAGACAATTTTACAGCTGTGAACATTCTTTTCTATTTTCTAAACCACTATGGCAAATCAAATTCTTACATGCACATACAATATACATGTAGTCATGATGAGGGTCAGGGCTTTAAATAAGGTTGTTAAAGGGGATTAAAATGAGTGTAAGTAGACAAAAGACATTTTGTCTTCATGTTAACGTTCTGTGTCTTGTACTTGTTCATATTTAGATTTCATGAATTTTTTTATGTTATTTGCTTAATATTTATTTGATTTTCAAATTTATGTAAGATAATAAATAGTATCTATATGAGTATTTGAGATAGACATGTCAGACAGAAGATTGAAAACTTAAGTTAGAATTTTAATATGTTTGTTTTTTAATAACATTGCAAGTAAGTGAATATCAGGGGGATTGATTGAAGGCTTAACTAAATTGCAGTTATTATCTTATTTTCATGTTTTAGGTTGTGCTTATTGAAAAATAAATAACACAAAGTAATAATGTTATTGTTTTATTTTTTACAAAAAATGATTTTGATAGTAAAATAATGTGTGTGACATCAATGTCCATTTGATTAGACAAGTTATTAGCACACATTCAGGTTATCATTGAACTCCACTTGTAGGACATGAACCAGTTTATTTTTTGTGGCGACCAGTCACCAGTAGAGAATATAGAAACAGTTTGCTGTTTTCTCTACGTTGATATACAACCCACAATCATCGCACCAGTAACTTCTGTCTCTGTTGAGTCTGCAAAGTAAAGAAAAGAAACAACATATTTTACATTTTGGTTCATTAAGTTAACGAGAAAAATAATAATAACTAGGCCTGTTGTTCTTATAAATCCACATTTTAATAAAATATGTTCAATCGTTGGGAGACAACTCAACTTCCATGTAAAGACAATAAATAATATTTTTTAATTAATTATGTTATCAAGTTGTCACAATGCAAACCCATGCCATGCGGGATAAAGTCATGTACTTGACCTGAGGTGTCCCTTAATTACAACAAAATTTAAAGAAACGATGTAAAAGATTTTTTTTTTTAAATTTAATCACCATGTACAGTATAGCCAAAATATAAGGGAATGAAATGAAAACCAAGCTGGCTATATTGGTAGCTGTAAAAAACAACTTTACTAACAAAATGCGTGTCAGATTTAGACTATAATTTTAGTCACAAACTTTTTTTTATTTAAGTACAAAATATGTCAATATAGTCTTCAGACCATTCTTTGAGGCTATAAGACAGATGTTCTGTTTTTGTTCTCTAGTTGACAAGATGGAATCATTATTAACATTAACTTAAAATTCATTTGGGTTGCAGTACACCGGTGGCTCTACCATGACATTTGTCTTGGGTCTTACTGCACCACTGTAGCTGGACATCATTATCATGAGCACATCCGTGTCTTTGTGATGCATTTCAAAGTCAGCAAAAAAATATGAGCTGTGCAGTTAGTTGCTTTTAGTGGCATTTTTTAATGAAGGACTAGACTCGGGGGACCCAGTGGCAGCAAACACTTGATCTCATTTCTATGTTTCTAAATTTAATCGTCATACAGTCTGAGTGATAGAAACAAAATTCATCCTTACCTTTCCTGATTGGTCATTGAGCATTGCATTCTCCGGCACTAATTTATCTCGCATATTGGATCAGGTCATCTTTAGCATCAGGCTTTCATTTCCTGTGAACACATATGAAAATTATATTAAAGCTTTGCACTTATTATGAGAAAGACAATATTTTTATTTATTGAATTTGTTTATTTAATATTGTGTTTACACACTCATTTATAATGTAAAGGAGCAGGAAAAAGTGAACCTCCTCAAGATTTGAACTACAGACCTCCCCAACTCTAGCGGATCACAATACCAACTGAGCTAAAGAGGTTCAGTGAATAAACCACCAGTGAACAAGTTATGCAGGGGGGTGGGGATGTCCCACCAACCGGGTAAAAGAGTAAAATTGTTAAAGCACATACATGTAAGCTTAAAAGATATTAAGCTTTTAAAGTAAAGTTTGTCTGCAGACTGCTTAGGTCGAAGATAGGGTCCCTTACCGTGTATACACATCTAGTATTTACTGCGCTTAAGTTGAATTGACCTTGATTAAAACCCCAACCACTAAAATTTTCTGGATCCGCCCCTGCATTTAAACCACTACACTTCTCTTCTAGCTAAAAGATGTTCACCCTGAATCACATCCCAGGTTCTACAACATACCACTGTTTAATAGCACGCATTACTTGAGCTTGCATGCATGTGTTTTCACAACTCTTTTACCTAGTTAATGAAGGGGGGTGCACCCCCCCCCCCCCCCCCCCCGACCGATCTGTTTCTTTTGGTTTGATAACCGTGGGACCTGCTTATTGTAAACAACTTTTATAAAGTGGCAGTAATAAGGTAACTTGAAGTTCGACCAACATAAATAATTAGCATTTCAATTTTGCTTACTGTGCAGGATCCTTTATATTTTATGAAAGATTTACATCACAGATGTGAGCAATCATCGGCATGCAATGAATACACGTTTTATAATGGTCCAACAACAAACAAACGCGTACCATTAGGAAAAAATCGTATGCATACAGAAAGATTTTAACAAGTTTTCAGAAACTGAGAAAGCGAAAGTAGAATATTGACCTACTTGTTGTATGCTGATAGCGTCTAGCGGAGCCAGCTGCATAAAATCCTTTTCCTACTTTCGTCCTACGACTGATTCAAGTTCTGTTGAATTTTCCTGTCTTATTTTTTATCCTAGCACATTTTTCTATCGACACTATCTCTTCAAATCAGTCAAACAAACTTTTCGATTCAGCATGGCCATGTTTATACATTCGCCATCGCGCTAGCGATGAACTGCGCATGCGTTATGAATGATCGTGTGGCGAGAATATCGGGATTTTCACGGGCTAGTCAATCGTACGCGATTATGATTCGTACAATGTCGGAAGACTTCCACCACAAACAAATATTGGGATATATATCGATGGCAATCGGGGTCTAATTTACGTTCTACTATGCTCATATTTTGAACATCTTCAAATGGAAGGCTATATTTTCGCATGTAATAGGTTTGATCTGCTTTTATTTAGGCGATTTTGAACTAATGGGTGGCTTTAACCCTGACTATCATCAGCAACAGCAGCAACACAAGTTTAAGCAGTAAAAGCTTCATCATCACACACAAGTATAATTATAAAGTCGCTGTTGCGATATTCTGCGCATGTTTGTGCTAATAAACAACAAAACACGTTTTATAATAATGTTATGTTTTAAATAAAAGACATTCTGAAGGGTACAAAACATGAACACAAACAGTAAAAGATGTGCATATACAATCTTTAGTCAATCAATATCCGATGCAACACTTGCTAAATAATTGCAACGATAAGAGAACATGTTTATACAGATACACAATAATTTAAATTGTTGTTTATTTTCATCAGCAATACTTAATTACTGTTCACATTCTCACGTACAAGATTTAAAATAGCTAAACATAACTGACTTCGTTTGTTTAATAAATGTATACATCTTGCAATAGAACAAGTTCTACAACATGATTATTAATACATTCGACAATCTGTCCTTCACTACAAAGTGTCCTGATATTAGTATTTTCATTGCAGGTTATGAAATCGCGAGTCACACTCAATGCTTACTTAGATCAAATTTGATTTCACGCGAATATTAAGAGAATTTATGGTAGGATTGTCATTGTAAGTGTTATGCTATAATTAATATTTAACTATGTTGTAATGTTTTAATGTTAGAGTTTCTATGCTTGACAGTCGCACTACTGCAGAAATAGTCTCTTTATGTTGCTGCGTTCGTCAGGACCACCTTGACCACTTGACACGTACAATGTTCGTTGCTGGCTGTTGTAACGTAAAGCTATGGGTCCACTGACTGCTGTCTGGCTCGACAGATAGTCTTGCACCTTCGGAGGACAGTACGTGGATGGAAAAATTGTGATAGCAGCATATGTATAGACAGCCACCATCACCAGTTGTCACGCCTAGTGGATACTTAAAATCTTGGTCTTGGTACACCCAGTGGACAAATCCGACGTTGTTCACACATGTAAGGGTGTGTTGGAAATGATCACTCACATATATTAGTTCATTGTCATGACTAAAGTTCAAATACCAGGGATACTGAAACAGCGCTTTTCCTGATGCATCATGCTGCATAGTATGGAGGACCTTTCCGGTCAAATCAAGTATCTGCACCTTTGCTGGATTTGCAAAAGATATTATCAGCTTTTCATCGGCACAGTGTAAACCTAAACAATTGGCAGATACATTAATGGTCTCGCACGGAAAAAAGATGTCTGTCAGCTGTGAAGATTTTAATCTGGTTCAAACTTCATTCAAATACTTTCGTCCCGATTATATCTATGGCACTGAGGATCTCGTCTCGGAATACCCGAAAATCTAAAAGTTTAAGTGTAACATTCGTTATTCATTAACCGGAAGTTGTCGATTACATGTTCGTACTCGTCTTCCAAAAACTCACTTGTGGTGGCTGTCTTCTGGACGTTCAAGAACACTTTGGAAGACTCAACTCTTATTTCATATTTACTGAAAACTAGTATTTCCGTATTGTTATACGGTGTTTCCGAGGGCATAACCTGCGTTCCGGCCCAAATAGTATACACTGTTGACGAAAGTGATACACAAGGGAAGCAACCAAAAATTATTGTAAATCACCGTAACATACTTATTTCCCTGTTGGTGTCCCTCAAGTAATAATATGAGTTCAATTTAATATAAACGTAAACCCTAGTATTTATTTCATATAAGTATGTTGACCATGTTTATTGCATCACCATTATTTGTATACTATACCTGTACGACTGAAAGATGGAGTTTTATGAATCAATAAAAGCACTAATGAGTAATTGAACACATGACTGGGTGTAGGATGTTGTCTAGATAGACTAAAACCTGTTGATACTTGTGAAGCAGTTAAATACATAAGGTCTTTAAACTCACTAATTTTGAACTTAGAAGGAAATTATCCGCAGAGACCAACTTATCTTAAGGTATGACGTATATTTATGATAGATTTAGGTTTGAATTGGCATCGGTAAAATTGTTTTATGTGGCGAAAAAGTAGACTGTTCTTCATTAATGTACATGATAACACAACATTGGCATGTCCGTTTATTATCTGACATGAATAGTATAATTGAAAGGCTATATTAATGATTATATGCTAAACATATATGCTATTAGTAGGTGTAGTGTGTAAGCAGTATTGACATAATGACATACATTGGCATAAATAACTGAAATATACATGTATATAGATATAAATCTGACTCTTTTTTCTTTCAAAAAACAAATTCTAATGAAGCTTAATATTAAAAAAAATAACGAACTTACCATTAAACATTTGTTTAAAAGTATGAATTTTTGTTTGAAGCAGACTTTGCATGAATTTATTAAGAAAATGGGTCATCGAATTTTCCGAAAATAAATCCAGCAGTGTAAGAAAACAATGTGTCATAAAGGTTTACATTATTATTGTGACTTTTTACATTTATTGCTATCATAGTACAAATGTTGCATGTAAACACTTCCTTTTAGTGTCGTTATTTTCTTTTCCATCTTGTGGTACTTCTGTTGACATAAGGAAAAGGAAAAAACGGGAAAATAATGATTAATAATGTCAAACGTATGTCAAAAGACCAAACTACAATTGTGTAGCAATGGCCAAGTTCTCTCTGAGTTGTCACTTATAGTTTAAAGTTATACCCTCCATTTCGATCCGATAGGTCCGTAAGTATAAAATTGACATGACACGCATTTTAATATCAGCAATGGGCAAACAAGGGAGACAACCAGAAACGCAATTGCAAGTAACTATAACATATTTGACTCCCTTGTGGTTTTCCACTTGGAATTGTGTGGATTCAGTTAAGTATTAATGTATGCTGTTGCATTTATTGAACGTATGTATACACCATGTTTACTTCCTCAATTTTAACTGTCATTGTTTTGTCAACATGGTGATCTCCATGTTTTTTTTTTTTTTTTATAGAACGAAATATATTGAATTGGATATAGATGCATGCTAGCCATTTATAGGATCTGTCGATAAATGCGTTACATTCGTTTGTTAATTGTGTTTACAAACTATTTTCCCATGAATAAATAAAAGAACGAATGAGTGATTGAGCTGAAAACTGAGTTTATGTTGTCGTCTGAATAGAGCGGTGTAATTAGTGTAAATATTTTTCATGCACTTCACGAATAGCAATTCATACATTTGCTCTTCATGACGACAGTGCCATCAAATGAAATCTTACTAAGAAGGGCATAGTCAAAGTCCAGATCACATGTTATGCCGGGTTCATAAAGCCACTATGTCCAGCCAGTGCCTGCACACCTGTTTCTAAAGTTAAATAAGCATACATGAAAAAACATATTTACAAACAGTACATTTCAAAAGTACATAACAGAAGAACACAGTTACAATAACAAATGTCTTATTTGTGTACGGATAAGTTAATCCATCTCTCGAGATAAAGACACAACATTCTTTCCAGAACAATTGATTGATCCGATTTAAGAAACACACACTGAGAATAAATGAACAAATTGTCTAGATAAAGAACATGGACTGAACAGACAGTATGATTATTATGAGCTTGAGTGGCTGCTATACTGACAGGACCGTATCATATTTCCTATCAGTTATTACAATAATGGCAGTGTGGAGGTCGTTAGAAACCCTCCAGTGCATGCAATTTTTCGTTGTCATTTTAAACATTCATTAAACCATTTAAACTTGTTTTTGTTCTTTTTTTTCTCGATTAATTTAGAATTGTGTGTTATTTTAATTAAAATCAGGAAGTTCCGAGTTAGAGACCCGTAATACCGCATTAAACACACGAGTTGGTCCCCCTTTTCCAGACTTACCTTTGCAATGCGGTATTTTTTCTCTATTTAATATAATGTCTTATCACATTTGCGCTGTATCTTTTTAATTGGACTGGTATGTGCGTTTTAAATGTTTAATATAAATGCTAAACTCATAGGAGCTTGTACAATGTTATTATTGCAAACTTTACTAAAACGGCTATATATCCCAGAATAGTAATGATTTTGTGATGTCCACACTATGAATTATCAATGAATGATGTGGTTTCGGTGAAGAAAGGAATTAGTTTATTGTTTGGGTTTATCGTCCCACCGACAGTATTTATATTATCTAGAAACAGTGTTCACATGAAAAAGATATAGTGCTGCCTTTACTGTGTATAACATGCCGTGAACAATTGGCATGATACCACGCCCAGTCAAACTATACTGACATCCGCCAACCAGTCGTGATACTACCCTTATATTTGCTTGAGCGTTAGCAAGTGAGCTATAATGCTACCATTTTAACGACCCTGGTAATTTGCGCCCAAAATCTAAACCGGTTCCTTCCGACCTGGAGCAGACGCTCTACCGATTACGCTACCCAGTCCGGTGAAATAAGTTTGTAAAACGCCATAAACGTTCCTTAGGAAGGAAGATCCTTCCTTCAGTAATACTATGTGAAATTTACTGTTAATACTTTTGATATTGTCAGTCACGCAGTAAACGAAAACCTCTTTGATCATATTATATCTATAGCAAACATGCATGCGGGGATGGCATGTCCTTTAATTAAATCAACAAAGAACATACACAAATATATGCACTGTCAACCAGTACTTTATCCACTCATATGTATATATTACAAGAAAACAAACAATTTATATTCTTTGAAGGTGATATTGCATTTCTCAAATATATTTCAAAATCGATTGGTGTCAACACATTTAATTCTGCATCTCTTTAGTTTGCACTGTTTTCTGTTGACCAGTTGACACACTTTTATTTATAATATAATCATTCATGATGTTAACATTTTCAGAAAGAAAAAAAACAAACTTGTCGCCGTCTTTCATCATTGAATTGTAATTTTTAACCTAAACAAATTTATTGTTTTAAAAAAAATAGACGAAAGTCCGAAGACAAACTTCTTAATATATGTTCAAGTATAAATTTAAAAGAAAGTGTTTTTTTTTTCATGGTGGATGCTTTTTTAAGCGCAAAACCCCTAGTGCCAGATAATTTAATTTATGAAAAAGAACACAGACGCTAATTGAATTTATAGCATACAAACCGTCTATTTATACACACACATTGATTTTCCATTGGACAACCAAGACGGTTTGCCGTAGATACGACTTTGCATGAATCCACTAGACAGTAGTTAAAATCTGAGCGTGAACAGGTAACATGACACCTTCTAGGACTTGCACTTTACCGCAGTGCAATAGGCAATATTGTATCATTTTACAATAGGAGGCCACAATTCATGTGTATGTTTGTCATGCTTTTAGGTAGCTAGCTCGACTACAATTTGGTACATATTCCATACGTGCCAGTGCTAGTTTGTTTAAGCGATAATTTGACGGGTCCTCGCCCCGATATAAAACAAGAAAATAGATTAGAATTACAATATTGTTCTCTTATTCATTGAGGTTTAAAACAGTATTCCATATTTCGTGTTTAAAATTAATATGTCAGGTTAGATTAAGAAAAGGATCTTTGCTATATACAAATGACGAGTCAATGTTCTGTAAATTGTTCTTGATCATTTGTTTATTTATAACGATTTTTAATGAGAAATTAGCGAATTAAATCAGATACGTGATGCCAGGAACTATAGTATACTATGTACAACTTGTCTTCATGGATGGTCTATGCATGTTTGGTCCAGATTGTCTTATATTTAAAATATATACTATTATTGATACCTGAAAATATTCCCTGATATGCTGCTTAATTATGTGCAACTTATCTGTGGAAAGTTGAGTATAATACCACACACTTCAATAACAGAAAGCATATGTTATCTTAGTAACACTGATGGGATAGCTATTTTTAAACTTAGAAAAACACGTGACCATTTACATGTGTGATTACGCAATATTTTCATTCGGATATTAACTCTGACGCCGATATTTATTTAAGCAGTGCTTATTCATAGATTTGAAAACAATGACATATGGAGAGATTTTAAAATGTGTACTTACAATAGGGGAAGTAATCGGAATCCTAATAATTTAGAATGATTAAGGATTTCTAAATGATATTATGCCAAGACTTTCCTAAACAGGGTTACGGTATGGTTACTTGTATATGATGTAGGCAAATTGTCTGATACCACCCTTCATTTCCTAAAATTTTATAAAAATTGAAATTAAGATGTGCGTTTAAATTTGTATATGCTTCATAATCGTTAGTCTTCTTATTTCTACTTGTTTACATGTTAGTTCAACTGTAACATTTACTTGTAACTCTGTATCTGTATGCTCGCTATGTACACTTTAGGAATGGGCTCTCGTTAATACCAAATCTTGATGCTTACACTCTTAATGTTTTGTCAACACGGTTTTCTGTAGGGGTTACCTTATAGAACCCAACAGTCGACAATATGGCTGATATATGTACTTGGTCACGTGACTGGAACAATCGGAGTATTTCGTGTAAACCGAATGTCAAAACCGAATTAATGCATTGGTTAAATGAACTCGCGAAGTTTGACGAGTATAAACCACTGTTTACTCTTGTGTACGAACAACCGCCATTCAAAAGAGTTTAGTCTGTTGAGAAGGTTGTTTGAACAACTTTTGAACGGTGTCCTTTATCTAACTCAATACCTGTGTTGTCTTAATACGAACATCGAGTGCAATTCATGAACAAATAAAAGCAGCGTTAAGGTAATAGAGAGCCCGAGGCTGTGAAGTTAATATAGAGAGTCCGAGACTCTACAAGCGATATGGGTTGGATAGATTGATCTATGTTAGTTACCGGTGAGTACATTGTCGCTTATTATACGTTTTTTTCTATAGCCTGAAGTTTAAGGTTAAGAAACGCACTGCTTATCAGGCGCGGAACTCACGAGTTCGCATTCTCTTATTTAAGTACTGAAAAGTATCCGATCTTTGTTCGTACATTCAAGGAATACAAGAAAGTGTAAATGTATGCACACGACATATCCAAGTAAGACCAACCTGCAAGTGTACGTATACAGAACAATATATTACACTTATGATTTATTGTTGGCAGCAGAGTTTGTGTGTTGCCGTTCAATAGAGTGTTCCAAACATAAAAGCAGCAGGGTAAGGAAAATACCAGTCAAAATTATTATTAAACCGCCGTAAAATCGTACAATGCAAATCTACACACTATATGTGTTTATCAATGTTACAAATATGTAATGTATGCATGTTAGTATTGCATCTCTTTCGTTTTGTTTTACCATTTATTTCGTCCTGTATTACTTCTTTTTTCTTTTCATTTTGATCGCCCTTTTCTTCTATTTTTGCATTCTTCTTACACCCTCTTCATTATCAATATGTCTTTGTTTCTGTTATAATTCTTCTGAGCAGGACGTGCTCACCTAACTTCTTTATCCACCGTCGAGCTTCTTGGAGCATCGACAGTTGTGTGTTTGATCTAATCTTCACCAAACTGTATCGGTGTCTGTTTCTGAACGAATCCTAAATATCCATGTGGTGTCAAAATAATTGGTTATATGTCAAATGTTGGATACAAAGAGGAAACATTTTGTGCAGACAGTACGTGACATGGCCAAATCTTTATCAACAATCGGTCATACCGTTTGTCTGCATATGTTGGGTTAATTCAGAATGATTTTATGAGGTCAAAAAATAGGTCAATTGGTAAAAACAACAATCCGATCACACTTTATGCCACATTTATTACAAACTCATCAACCTTTGACACAATGCGTGTCTGCATGAGCTCCTCTTTAATGCCTTCGCAAGGTGGTCATCTGGGTCAAGGGGTAGGTAAAGTCTTAAAACAACTGTGTAACCAATCTCTCAACTTTGTTATTATGCATGAAATGTAGCAGGAATTCCTCATAAGGTCATATACCATTACAAAATGTTCAGTAATTCAAAACCATGCTGATGCCACTTTATGCCACATTCTTCAGTAAAATTATGTTGATGAATAATTGTCTGCATTAGCTCTTTAAAAAACAATTAACTGTGACACTATTTGCAACTAGATGCCATTAGGTCAAATCCTGGAAAAAATGTGAACGCACAAGATGTTAAATGTTAGTTTCATTACCAATTTTGATAGAATGCTTTTGGTCACTCATTCAAAATATTTGGATTAAAACATGTATGACTTGGTGATTGGGTCACATGGAATAACATAAAAGGGTAAATCTGGCGAATCATCAAACAGATGTGCATTAATTATCAAAATTATAATTATCTTTGTTTAAAACACATGTTTGTATTCTTATGTGTCTAAATTCGTTATAACTTTGTACTACATTGCATTCCCGGAGCAGCGACACCAACGAAATTTAACTACTCTAGTTTGTATTTCATACAATTATCCTCTCAGATACAGGTTTTGATTAAAATACATAAATGCAACGCAAGAAGCAAAATATGACATAGCAGCATCTACAAATGCTTAAACAACGACAAAATATTGTCGGTAAGTAGTATAAGTGAAAGCTTTATACAGATGTATCAACAGTTTATGTATGTTGATTATAAATGTCTATTGACTGAAGACAATTTCTTATTTGTTTTACCTCTTGTAGATTGAAACCATTAAGCGGCTTCTTTAATTCATAAATAATAATTTTATAGTGACTAATACTGTTAAATTGCAAATAAAAAATCATAAACAGTTCAGTTAAAAATGTATGCCATTTTTTCTGATCAGTATGTCTTTGATTTCTTTTAACACCTTTTACTTTGGTTAACATTATACTCTTACACTCTCTACAGTCTTGCTGCTTGTATTCAATTGACCAACTCAATCGTAAACTTCTATTCATTACTTGATCGTTAAACTCGAAAAGTTTACAAAAGCCTGGGAATCATCTTTCACTATTGAATAATTTTAGAATGTATAAATGACTAAATAATATTGAGCTGAGTAGCCGAACATTATCGACTACCTACGTAACTGGACGATTTAATTTGCATTTAAGGAAGGTTGTTTAAACTATAGAAGCTCAGATTCAACGCAGTAGATAGGTTAAAGTTTTTTCTACGTAACTGGATGAATAGAGTAATGCAAATTAGAAATGCCGGTTGAAAATGTGTATCACAAATGTTTCTCATTAGGTTTGTTGTATTAAACCTTCTTTATTGGATTGGTCCGTAACTGTGTTGGTTATTGGCATCCTTCTGTCTTTAGAGACAATGGAGTCTGCACCGGAGTATTTATTTAGCTGTGGGGCAGTAGCGACGACTGTGGCTGAATAGGCCAATGCGGGAGCTGCAGCTTCTGCCGCATTTGCTGCAAGTGTGGTCCTTGTTGGTTTCTATCGGGGCAGCAGTGGTAGGCTGGGTTATTTGCTTTTTACGGCGTTTTCTTTCCTCACGCTGGATCACTCTCTTCGCCTGAGCCTACTTAAGACCGGTTTTGACATTTGAAATCGGAGGTTGCTCTTTTGATCTGCTGGGTTAATGATGCATTACTTCAGATTCCTCTTGCAGACATCCAGAGCTGGTCTTCCGATTGGTCGTGTTCCAATGGCGAGCTCGCCATAGAGGATGTCCTTTGGGATGAGGCCATCGTCCATCCTGCATATATGTCCGAACCAGCGTAGGCGCCTCTGGAAGAGAGTGGCAAATATGATCCACATGCCTGCCTTGGCCAAAACATCTGTGTTGGAGATGCGATCCTGCCAGGAGATGCCGAGGAGTCGTCTGAGGTTGAGCATATGGAAGGCGTTCAGTCTTCGTTCTTGGTGCATGTACAGGGTCCAAGCCTCACTGTCACACAAAAGGGTGCTCAGCACGCACGCACCTTCATCGTTGTGTTGAGGGTCAGTATGCAGTTATGTCACACACGCTTTGATAGGCGGGCCACGGCAGTTGCTGCTTTGCCTATCATCACATTGAGCTCGGTATCCATGGATAGGTTGCTGGAGATTGTTGAGCCGAGGTATGTGAATGTGTCCACAACCTCACGGATGTGATCGCCTATTGTAATTGTGGGAGTGGTGCTAATATCCTGACCCATGATGTTGGTCTTCTTGAAGCTGGTGATGAAGCCAAACTCTGTGCACGCCTTTGCAAAGAGAGTGATGAGTGGTAAACGGCTTCCGTTTGAGCAGTGAGGGCTGCATCATTAAGCAAAGAGCATCTCCCGGATGAGAACCTTGCGGACCTTGGTCTTTGCTCTAAGGCGGGCAAGGTTGATTAGGTTCACGTCGCTCCTTGTGTGGAGAAAGATGCCATTTTCGGACTCGCTGAGCAAAGGAGCAGGGAGAAGAATGTGCCGAAAAGTGTCGGGGTTAGGACACACCCGTGTTTCACTCCGCTCTTGTTTGGGAAGGGGTCCGATGATGCTCCGTCATACTGAACAGTGCCAGACGTGTTGTTGTGGCATGACTTGACCATCTTCAGAAGCTTGGTGGGGCATCCAATCCTGTGGAGGAGGCCGCAGAGACCAGATCGACTGACCAAGTTAAACGCCTTGGTCAGGTCGATGAAGACAAGGTACAGGGTACGTCGCCGTTCATGGCATTCTTCCTGCTTCTGCCTGAGGGAGAACACCACGTCGATAGCTGATCTCTTGGCCCGGAACCCACACTGTGACTAGGAGTACACCTGGTCAGCAAGTACCTGCAGCCGGTTAAGGACTACCCTGGCGAAGGCTTTTCCCACAATGCTGAGGAGGGAGATTCCACGATAGTTGTTGCAGTCGCTGTGGTCGCACTTGTTCTTACAGAGCGTGACGATCTTCGCATCCCTCATGTCTTGGGGTATCAATCCCTCTTCCCAGCACTGTAGCAAAAGCCCATGGAGATGTCCAAGGAGGGAGCTCTCTTTTGCGGCCTTCATAACCTCTGGTGGGATTCCGTCACTGCCTGGTGCTTTCAGTGAGTCAATGGCCTTTCTGAGCTTGACGATGGTGTGTGGCGAGTCAAGTTCTTCCATTATGGCCATTGGGGTGGTGTTCTCATTGGCGCGTCAGTATCGACATTCTCTCTAGATTTCAACTCCCCATAGTGCTCAACCAATCTATCCATCTGCTCTCCACGGTCCTTGATAATGGCCCCGGTGGTTGACTTGAGGGGTGCCGTTTTGGTGACAACTGGTCCAAAAGCTTGATGTCACTGCAAATCTTCAGCCAGTAGTTGTTGGCGCCCCTGTGGGCGACCCTCTCGGCTTTGATGCGGGCTTCTATAGCGGCCAGTGTTTTACCGGAGGGTTCCTCCTGTACTTGAGAAGCGCAGCACCCTTGGCAGCTAAGGCAGGCTCCATCACTTTGATCCCGGCATCAAACCAGTCCTCGTTCTTCCTGGCTCTGTTCCCGAAGGTGTCTGAGGTGGTCTGGTAGACTGCATCACGGATAAAATTCATGCGCGCTGTGGCACTTTCTGTGGGGCAGTCTTCCAGGATCTTGTCAATAGCCTCAGCAAAAGATGTGCGTTGCTCATGCTTTGAGACTCAGGCCGTGTCGATGCGTGGCCGGCTCTTCTGTTTGGAGTGGTGGAACCGTCTGGGTCGGAGACGCACCTTGCTGCCGACCAAGGAGTGATTGGTGTCGCAGTCGGCACTATGGTAACTGCGCGTGAGTAGCACGTGGTGTAGCATGGGTCTTCTAGTAATGACAAGGTCCAGCTGGTGTCGATGCTTTGACCTGGGATGTCGCCTAGACACTCTGTGATGGGGCTTGGTGGAGTAGAAGGTGTTGGTGATGGAGCAGTCATGGAAGGAGCTGAGCTTAAGTAGCCGCTGTCCGTTCTCGTTGAGCTTGCCAACTCCAAAGTGTCCGATGCAACGTTGCCAGGAGGTGTGGGCTGCGCCTACTCGGGCGTTGAAGTCACCAAGCAGGAACAGGTTTTCCTTCGCTGATACCTTTCTAATCCTTGTTTCAAAATCCTCATAGAATGCTTCATTAGCCTAGGCTGTTGAACAGAGTGTAGGGGCGTAGACGCTTAAGATGTGTCCAGGTCCCGGGGAGGTAGTGAGGCGGAGTATGGGGATGCGTTCGGTTCCCTGTGAAGGAAGTTCGACTGATTGTAGGAGGGAGTTGCGAACTGCGCAGCCGACTCCGTAGTAGGTGCTCATCTGACTCAAGACCTTGATAGAAGACGTGTAGTCCTTCTCCTTGAGACTGCCACTGGAAGCAATGCGTGTCTCCTTGAGGGCGGCGATGTCAATGTTCCGCTTTGCCAGCTTGCGGTCGATGTTGGTCGTCAAATTGGCCAGAACACAGTTTTCTAACGTTCCAAGTTGCCAGCCGCAGGGATGGTGGTTTCTTTTCCTTTCGATGTTTGCCTGGTACTTAATTTTACAACAAGCCTGTCGATTGTGTCTAAACTTCACGCACCCAATAAAGCAAGCAAGTTTTGGCGAGGTAGTACTTTTTTGCACGGGGGCTGCTCGGGTTGAGGCGGGCGGTAACTTCCCATTGGAGTCAAAAGACTCCTCCCACCATCGAGAGCAACTTCTAGCGCCCAGCTCTACGCCAAACGAGCCTGGGCTTATAACAGGTGTATGTTGTTCCCCGTGTTGAGTTTTCGCTGAGACAACGAAGCTGGAGTGACCTCTTCAGGTGCAGGCCTGGGCGGGTGCTATGGAGATCCTAGAGTGCCCAGTGCCAGGACCCCACCCCCGCCCTCTCTCTCGACATTAGTGGAAATGTCCCGCGGAAATATTAGTTGATACGGCCGGTGCTAGCGTTGCTTCAGGCGGTGCCAGAAGGCATAGCAAAGCTCAACCAAATGCCTACGGGTCTCTGTACTGGATTTTCTATCTGGGTTTACTCCCATAACCTTTAACCAGCCAAGGTCGACCTGCAAGGCAGCAGAAAACTCGTGAATGGCGGGTTCGTTTATTTCCCGTGCAGATATGAAGCATCTGCCCATTGTCCATAACAAATATCTACATAATACTGACAAGTGTTGAAAATTCAACAGATACAAACAATGAGAAGCACTTGATTGCAATGCGGTGTTCACATGCTACTTTATACGCGCTTGCATGGATTAAACAGTAAGCGGTGAGTGCATTATAACTTACGATAATGAATACACGAAGAAAACAACTATCAATGTCAAAACACACATAAAGATCATAAACTCAAGACAATATGCAGTTGAAGAAACATACATGACAATTACAACTACACTTCTTTTCTCCAAGAGAAGGAGCATACCTGAAGAACACAGCTACGATATTTATGATTAGTTAAAGGATTATATACGAAGAACACAGCTATAAAATCACAAGACTAAGGACTATAGAAAGTGAAAGTGTAAAAGAAAAGAGCTTAGTTGTGATCTAAATGAGACAAGCATTATCGTCATGCTGTCTTAGTCATTTAACATTAACAGTGCACAGTTGTATTGCTATTAAAAAACATAAATAACACTTTATACTACTTTCGATTTATTGACTGTATCATAACTAAGGAAGATTGTTTATGCTTTTCCGAAAATAAAAGCAGCAGGATAAGGAAACGGTAGTGGCTACAACATTATAAATTTGTATCAAAAGATTGTCATATTTATCACTGCGAAATAATAGTTTTCTGCACATAAGTATCAATAACAATTTTCTTCTACTTATATTGTAACAATTTCATGTGCTCTGTTACTACAGTCAACTCTCGTTATTTCAAAATCGGTTATCTCAAATTTCCGGTTATGTCAAACTGTTTTCTACGGTCCCGTTTTTTCCCTATAGTTTCTATAAAGTTCGACTCCACTTAAGTCAAATTCGGATGTGTCAAATTATCGGATATATCAAACTAAATTATTTGTCCCCACGCGTATAAAACTGTTGAAATCAGTTGGTCTATCTCAAACTTCAAATTGCTATAAGATGCAAAACGGCAACAATAGTGATTTTCCCACCTACCGTTAAACTCGCGAAGATTTGGGCGCGAGTTTTATCGCCAATTCAGCTTTGCGCGAGATCTAAAAATAGATATTACACATTGTGTATTAGCATGGAATTAGCCAATCACATCGCGTTGATTGACACTTTACCTGCGTTATTCTGATTCTCACTTACACATTGTCCCACAAACAATAAAATTGACAAGCGATCAGTTTAAATCTGTTTAAAGCCTTTGCTTCAATTTAATAGCAATAGGGTTGTTTGTAGTTTGTGGTTTGCAATTGTACGTTGCTGTAATCGCTTCTCTGTTTGCATCTTAATTTAGTTTATTGGATGAGGCGTGTCCATTTTTGCATCGAAAGGTAAAATCTCGCTGTAGCCAGCAACAACTTTCTTTCATAATTTTGTGTCATGAATGTCATTGGCTGAAACTGTCTTAATTTTCATCTTAACATCTCCATCATCTTTGCATTTGAAAGTATCAAATTAAAATATGTTCGCGGATCTGTAAGTAATCTGTAAGATCTGTCACTTTTAACCATGTTGTTTGTGGGCAAGGGGGCGGAGCTTAAACTCTATTTTTAGACTCGCGGAAAGGTGAATTATCGGCAATCAGGATGTCACGTAATTTAGAGAAGAGGTTAATCGATTATTATGTAATTAGCTGATTTAATGAACAACAATTTCGTTAATCAATTAACGCTGATTAAAGTGTTTCAGTTTGTACTTGTTGTTGTAACAGTTTTTGAGAACTTGTTGACACGGCCTTCTCAACTTGTAAATAAAATGAGAGGTCGCGTTAGTGATTTATATTATATATATAAAATCTAATAACACTTTAAACATGCAAAACCACACAAACTTGCAGAAACTTAGTTTACAGTGGCATATACAACAAGGAATTTCAGTCAAATCCAGTCATCGTGTAGCAGGTACGATTTTTAAGATTTACACAAACTATCCTTAAATTCGGATAACTCAAACTTCGGATATCTCAAACTATTTTCTACGGTCTCTTTAAATTTGAGATAACGAGAGTTGACTGTATTTCTACTTACTATACCTGCTTTCGTTTGTACTTCTTGTATTGTCCTCCCATTAATAATTCCTCCTCAATATGAATGTTTCTCTTGTATGTATTGTCTTTCTTTTTTTCATGTTGTACCTCCTAGTATTGCTATTTTACAAAATTATAATATGTTTCCCGATTCTTCTGTCGTACTCCATCTCCCGCTTCAATGACTGAGCTTCATCTCTGTTGATACTGTACTTTCTTTTGTTCAAAATTTGTGTGTGTTTTTTTCTGTTTATCCCTTTTTATGTTACTATATTTCACTATATTTAGTCGAACTTAAAATTGTTTCGTGCTATTTATATTTATCTTTCTGTTTTTTCTAGTGTTCCTTCAACTAGACATCATTCTTGTAGTTGCGTTCTTCGCAATTTTCAACAGTATCACAGTATCTCAATTTTAGGCAGTGACACTCGTTAATCAACACTTAACATGGTTAATCTTTTTTTACATCTACATATTTTGGGATTCAAACTAAAAATATAAACATCGATGTCACAGCGGTTGACGTGGGTGTGCTATAACAAGTGTGGTTACGGTGTCTTCTTGGTTTAAAATTATGCAGCTTGGCTCTGGTAGGAAATGGGTGTTTGTTATTACATTTTCGAAATTTTATTAACGAATATGTTCCCTTTTTATGGAAAATGGTCGAGTATAGAGTGGATCTATTTTTTGTGCGGATTTTCCCAAACCGAATTACAAATGGTGCCTGGTAAATAAACAAAAAACAGCATACGTGTTGGTTACGTGATAAAGATAATCTAATATTCATGGAGACCAGATACTGAAACTATTAAACTCGTTTTCTTAAATGATAACCAACTAGGCAGAGCCTCGATTGGTATCATTTCATCCCACTCGTTTAAAGTTTTCAATATCTAATGAACATTCATTTCAGATCCTCTATATGCCATATTGAATTTTTAATCTAATTATTGTATGATATAGAGAGTGCATTTGTGTGTACTTTGCACGCCATGGTTTAGCCTTAATTGGTTTAATTACATTAAGGAGACATTTGTACGTTTTATTTATGTTCTTGCACCGAGTCCATTCATGTACGTTATTCAATCCATGTATCTACAAATCACGGGATAGTTGATAATGCTAAAACTATTTTTACTTGTGATTATTCTGCAGTTGTGTGCGACAACTGCATTAGGTCATTACAAGTCATTTTAACTGATATGTGAGGCATTATTGAGTCTTAAATAGAGTGTAAAACTATAAATGTAAAAATTCCAATGAATGTATTCGTTAAATCGTGTCAGTCGTTTTTAAAAGCGGGTTTAAACGTGCCCGTCTACATCATTTTACATTCGGTCATTATTAAATTTGGTGTATTTTTTCAACTCCTTAGCATGTTTTAGGCAATCTTTCCTCGATATATCCTAGCATTAGAGAAGAAAAATCCAGTATATTTAATACAAATTACAATTACAAACAACATGTGTTTAACAGTCATACATTACTTATTAATGTTGTCACGTTCAGAAAAGATATACCCCACAAGGAAATTTAATCTACATTAATGTGCTAATCCAAATCTACATTTTAGCTTGAATCTGTTTCAACAATGAACAGGTCTTCTATCTAAAGTATGTTTTACTTTAAAATTGAAAGGAGCAATTGCATATTCTTAAATCCAAATAGAATGTTTATTGAAGAATAACAGATGTGTTCTCTGGCTGAGCTCATATGGAATTATGGTCTGTCAATAGCACCATTTATTGGACAATAAAAATATTGGATAGCATAAGAAAATTACTTTTTGGTCACATCACATTTGTCATATTTGTTTATTTATCGTTTTGCTTTAGTTTACGTGATTACATTGTAAGAATTAGACATCACAGTTGCAACAATATTTCCGAAAACAATAGTTATTTTAGAACTGAAAATACATCGAAGCATTTATATATGGAAGAAATTATTGTTTTCCATTGTTAAGGCCACATTTTAAAACCCATTATAACACATTATTGTTAAAAATGTAATATATCAATTAATTATCATGAAATATATATATATATATATGTATATATATATATATATATATATATATATATATATATATATATATATATATATATATATATATATATATATATATATATATATATATATATATATATATATATATATTTATTTATTTTACATCTGAATTAAGATTCATGATAATTTACTAAGGCTAACTTGTATACCTGTTATTTTTAAATCTTTTCCTGATGATAGTCTTCAATATAATCATTGTCCAAACTTGTTATACCAGTAAGTTATAAGTTATACAGTAAAGTGCACCTGTCTACACGCAGGTTTCTTACTAACCTCAATGATGAAAATTAAAAAAGGTGATGTTAGTTACTGATCAATACTATTTACTGCACATTGCTTCAGGTACTCAGTATCTGAGTATTGGTTCTACCCAGCAAGTGAGTTGTCGAGTACTAGTTGTAATAGTAGTAGTAGTAGTAGTAGTAGTAGTAGTAGT